>LUCH01017654.1:0-28848 GCA_013368495.1 Paragonimus heterotremus
TACAATCCTATGAGTGTAACTGCTTTTCATCTGACTGCATCCCTTTGGCTTGTCTGAAAAGGTTGCACCTGAAAAGATCAGAGTCCTAGACAGCATAGCCCGCCGGATCAAAACAGTACATAAGCCAGACCATCTTACCAAGATAGAAGTATAGGTCAGAACACTTATTGCTGCGTGAATGTTGGGCGACACGAGAAAGGGACTGTAGAGCTGCTCAAAACATAAACAGGAGTAACTGACAAACCTGCAGCTCGAAAATGCGACTGCACGACTGACAATTCACCTGACCGTCAAACAAATGGATGCAGAACAAGTGTGAGATCCTGAGAGTGAACATAGATGAGAAAGAGTATAACCTAACCGCAAGACTGAGAAATAAATATCCAGCCCGCAAAACATACAACAGCCAAGTATGCCAACAACAGCTGACAATTAATCAGTATAAGAGCCACTTGAAGACCTGCAGAAGAAAATTGTAGATGGCCCATCACGTCATCCCTAACACATTGGAAAATAGATGAACCGGACTCAACTTGATATAATGAAGTCAGAAGTGAGCATAGGGGACACAAACCTCGTTTCACAGGATCCACTCCGACCATAGCTGTAACCGGAGATATTACATTGATGGCGCATGAAATCTTCTCAATCTGTTCTCGAAGTGTTTTAATTTCTGGGTCATCCTCAGGTTTTTTGTTCATCAAACTCGTTTTGTACCTGTCACCCAGTTCGTTCAGTTGGTATTTTCCCGCCAGACGATGTAAAGGTGCGTCCGCCGAACTGGAGTACAAAGAATACCCCTCGGTCGAAGGAATATTCACACTGAACGTCTGCTTCTGGTCCAATATTTCACATTCCAAAGACACTGAACCCTTCAAACCGGCTAGGGTGCCTGAAAAAGAAGAGCATTACAAACATGAAACGACGGACAATGAAGGAATGTGTGCAGCTGAGGGAAGTAGAAGACTGCGACGAACACGGTTCACTTCGTCCCAGTGTTTGCAGATAAGATAACCCTACAGATCACAGTCAATAGTGCGTCAACTGAACGAAGACAAACAATACTGAAATTAAACAATGTGGTCGGGAGACCAGAAGTACAATCTTGCTGAAAAGTTCCAACAAAGTCTCTATACGACCAATATAACACTAGACGACACAAGAATGACATACCTAGGACATGTGGCTCAGATTCAGCATGTGCCATCGTTTCTGGGAGTAGATCTCAAATGGTATATATGTACAGGAGGGAAAACAAAATTGTGAAATTGAGACTTGTCTAGTAAGAGATATTAGCACCGGTGTCCAACGTGGATGGTATTTGGTTGACATTACTGGCAGTTTCTAGGAACTCTTGTCGTCATCATCATAGACAGCAATACTTCAGTGGCTCACACTGATGCTTAAATGCCACACAAACATGGAGGGGGAAAACAATATAAGAGAGAGGAAAAGAAGAGAAAGGGACCTAACTACTAAAAACAACCTCGTCTATATTCAAACATACAACATCAAGGCGCCAACACCTTGCAAACAAACAACCAAACTGTAAGTGAAAGTAAGGCGTCATCAGCAAAACAGCTTCCTTCCGGCTTTTACTGCCCCGCGTCATTAAATGCACTCACTTCAAAAACAACTCGGCCAATCAACAACAATCACGCCAGTGAGCGCGCTGAGCCGCCATCTCACATAACGTTTCAAATCACCGACTCTGCGAGTCACGAGAGCTCCAGCCCGGGAGACGAACCCGATCTTCAGCGGCCAACCTTTTCGTGGACGATTTGATTTGTCTACGCCAGGTCATCATCTGTTGAGGTCGCACCTTGCATCACTCGGCCGCAGCGTCAGCAAACAGTGCTCGGTGTGCTAAACGACTAGCTGGCATCCTTAGTATATGACTTAACCATCTAAGTCTGTGCAAATGTAATGACTGAACAACGCAACTCGTCTAACAAACACTACTACATTCCCGCCTAACAACTTCTTCGGTGGTGCCACCTGACACGAGCGATCGACGCAGACATTGGTGGTCAAATACCTGAATGAAGAGGGTTCACGTCTTCTACCCTGAGTGAGCAAGTCTCGCTGGCATAAAGTAACGCAACCCTCACTGTTGTCTGATATACGTAACCCTTAAGCTTCAGAGAGATGCACCGGATTGGCTAATACCGCCCTAGCATTGAAAATGCGTGCTTATAATTCATTCCCTACAGCTCCGCCGCCGCCACTGATGCAGCTTCCCAGGTATAAAAAACGGTCAACAACCTCCATGACTTCATTATTTAACATTAAACCTACGCAATCACAGCAACCTTGCAGAAGCACTTTGCATTTTGAGGCTGCAAAGCGCATTCCGAAGTACTTAGCAGAACGCGAAATTGCGTTTAGCGTTACTTGTGGCGCTCGAAAGTTGTCAAACAACAACACCTTGTCGTCGGCATAATCAAGATCAGTCAGTCTTTCACCAAGTAGGAGGTCCACACCGGAATCATTTGAGTGCCGCAGACAGTCCTCCATTACTTCGTCCATGACGAAATTGAACAAAAATGGTGAAAGGGGACAGCCTTGACGTACGCCGCTCATGGTGCTGAAGCTGTCAGTTTGTTTACCATAAACCCTAACCTGAGCATAAGTATGGAAATGAGGCGCTGACAGTATGTTCACATACTTGGTTGGTACACTCTTGCGTTTAAACGACTCTGAAAGTGTAGATCGATCCACCGAATCGAACACACCCTTATGGTCAAGGAATACGGCGATTGTTGGCCGACGATACACATGACGCTGCTCCGAAATTTGACGGAGAGTAAAAATATGGTCTATACATTCCCGCTCAGAGCGAAACCTTGCCTGTTCTTCCCTAAAGTTTACCTCGCGAACTGACAGATCAAACTAATCCCTCTATGGTTTTCACAAGAGCCTCGGGCTCCTTTCTTAAATATGGGAAGTATTATCGCGTGACCCCAGCTTGGAAGGATGGTCTCCATCGTCCACACAAGTTGAAACAGCTGAGTCAAGGTCTCAACTAATACCTCTCCACCCTCTTTGAAAAGTGTCGGCACGATATCACCTGGACCATCAGCCCTATTACGATTGAGAGCCGAAATGCAATTGCGAACCCCAGTCTCAGTGGGTGATTCAAAATCTGCCGACCAAGGTGCTACGTCACAAGTTTATGGCGGTAACACAATAGAACCAGGAGGCCAGCAAAACTGACCTTCAAAGTGTTCCGCCCAAAGCTTTAAGAGTCGGTTAAAACCAGTAAGTGGCAAACGAGGACGAGATCAGAATGCGGAGGGTCAGACGAGTTCATACGCTATGTTGTTTGAAATGTGTAGAAAGCTAAATGGTTGGGTCACGTATCAAAGAAGTAACTCAACGTTTGTCACATCGACTACATTTTGTCTATGCCGCAGTCAACTAGTGCACAGGACACGTTAGGAGATGTAGCAGGTAACCAAGTCGTGGTGTGAACACGGTCATTCATTGGTTGATTTAGCTGTGAAGCAGGTGTAGTTAATGAAACCGAGCAAGGAAGATCGAGAGTAAATTTTGCAGATGTCGTTTTCTTCACGCATACAGTTAAGTCATTGGCTAGCATGGTGTAAGGGTTTTGTTGTTGAGTTTAGACATGATCGTTATTGTGCATAAAGTTTCATTCGTTAACGTTGAGACTTGTGATGGAATTTTCTTCTTTAACCAGTTAGATGACAAACAAGTGTCAAAGTCAACCATAGATGTGTTATTTGTCAACAATGATATCCTATGTGAGTGCTCTACTCAGTACATTAATCCAAGAGATGCAGCCCACGTTGTCAGGTGGATCTATTCTAATTTGGTCGAATTCTAAGTCATGAACGGGCTAATACACAATGAGGATCTACATATTTCATGAAATAATCGACACAATAATTGGTTTTCAGATTAACAGACTCAAAGTGTTTAGTGTTATGCTACCTGTTAAAGGTAGGATAATCGCAAGAACACGAATCCAGAACCAGATTTAACGCCATTCATAAGAAATGAATGTTATTTTTATTTGTATAATTTTGTTCACCTTTGCCTGGCACTTAAAGTCACAGAGCCTTATTTTTTTTGTTTTGCCTTTGCTTTTTCTACTGTCTTATCTTGTCGCATCGTAATTCACTGATCGTGCACAATCGGTTGAGGTTTAGAAAATTTGGTTGGGACACGTATTGGTATTTACCACGACAATTTTATCTAAACCGAAACAGCAGTAGTCGCCGTATCTGTGACTCAACATTGCGACCTTGTGTTAATCGTGGTCGACACTGTTAACACTAACGTGATAAGTGTCACCAATGCAGACAAATAAATAGGAGTGCAATGAACCACTTACTAAGGTGAAAACAGTAGATTGTAGTGTTTTTAACAGCAGTAAACGATGCACGAATGTTTAATGCCGGCACAAAGTTCTGGCCGCAGCAGAAAGGCGAAAATCAGATCGCTCACTGTGATACAGTGAGCATGCGGCAAAATAATCTTTTTTATGCCGGAATGATTTAGGTTGAATTTGGATTTAAAGTAACCAATTTAAGTATTAAGCTTGTAGAGCTACTGCCTACTTGTTGTGCGAGACCGTTGCGATACTAGAACGACAGTCCACGGAACGGAGATGCAGAAACTTTGGGGTTCCGGTGACTTCAAAATAGAATGCAATGAGGGACAAAGTAAACGACGTAGAAGGACACTCAATGGGTTTTTTCAATCCGTTTACTCAGAAGTTCGTTAAGTATGCGGAAAATTCACAAAAAGACAGTCGTCACCTTTCTAACAGCAATTGTATGTGCGTAAACCTACTGGAAGCAAACTACCCGACCAAATATTGTACTAACAATCCTTGGAGCCGAGATGGTATCCCTATTTTTTACTCAAGGATGTACACCAGAATTGATGTTTATCACAACCGGCCTGTTTTGCATACCGTTTACATCGTCGGTATACTCGTCATCACTACATGCTTCCGCCGTTCTCAGGCGCCATAAGCCTACATACTCGAAAATACAATGCCCCATATCTTTCTACTCTCAGCTTGTTGAAATGACGACGATCGTTAAATATTTGCTAAAGGAACCGAGAAACAACAACAAAAACTCGGCGATTATCAGCGCTGATTCCAACGTAAACGCTCGGTCGGTGAACAGATTCCTTCTGAGTCTCACGTAAAGTATCAAACACTTCTGAAGATACTGGATCTGTAACGCTCCGTATAGTCGAGACCTTCCCAAATTTAGACATGAAGCTACGTTACCCAGGTAAAGGCCTGGTCTATGACCGAAGAAAGTTTGGTTGTGATTCGAGCAGGTGAGGTCACTTCCTTCCAACACAATTAGAACACCAGCATTCAAAGAGGATCTACTTTTTCAGCCACTGTGCTTCCCTTGTTTATCAGTGAAATACACGTAAATCAATGAAGATGATGTGATCGTTCATTGTTTAGCCAATTATCCCAACTAGCATTCGCAATTCAGCAGATCATACCAACTAACACATTGATTACCTTATATAGACAGGGCGGTGTAGAAATGTTTCGAGCATGGATCTACGAATATGGAAATCCTTAAACGTTTCGGCATAATTCATATGGTTTTTTCTTCGCACGTTTACACCTTCTACACCTCAATATTTTACCCCCAATTCTGATTGAAACTCTCGCAAATGATTTATTTTTAATCATATCAAACTTTTCGCAATTCATACTTCTTTTTAAAGCCTACAAACGTTGCTCACAACTACTCAAAATCCAAAATTCTCACATTCACCTCAAAATGCGATACATCGAAAGTATGTAGCCTCTCTTCTTCTGGGTAGCGTTCAAGACGAACCAGTACGCTCCATTAACAGCCCAAACGTAACTTCTGATTGCAGCATTCATCGTGCCAAAGAAACATTTATTCCTTACCAATCATAGTGGAAAACCTCTAGAATTGACTAAGTATGACTCTATTTCCAGTTATCTTACTAAATTCATAGGTACGCTAGTCATCCATATGAGACGAACATGCCACAACGAGGTTTATTCAAATTCTTTTTTTTCCCAAAGGACGATGAGCTTAAATTTACCACCATCCTATACTCAACAGCCGATGGGTGACACGCAACGAGTATGAGACACAACGCCTAACCACATTGCTTCCAATAAGTAAGTTAATGATAAATTTTCGACAAACCACATTGCGTAGTTCTTAAAATAAACATTCTGAGAGATCGTTGTTATCGATTCCTTCCGTTCAATGATGAATTAGGGTTGCAGACTATAAATCACAGTTTTAAGTTTATTCCATAGAAAAAAATCGAATGGAGTTAAATCGAAATTATCATCCACAGCGATGGCTGACAATACTGTTCAACCTTCATACAACCACGAACATTCTTAAATGCGGAGACAAGTCAGAGAGAGAACGGATTGAAAAGTACTAGGTTTTAACTAAAACATGTAACATCAACGTGCCCACAGCTTACAAACAAACAATTCAATTGTAAGTGATGGTTGCATTCTAGTGTGTACAGCTTCGCTTCGTCAAGTGTCTTGGATTCACAGATAGTTCCATTAAACAGCTAAAGTATTCAAGCTGCCACCTCCTTACAAGTCAGAGGTCAGATGGATAACAAAGCCCAATAAAGGAGAACACATTCAACCCTTTCCAACTTACTAGTGGTTGCCAATCAAACCATCGGTTGGCTGCCCAACGTCAGTGTTCTCAAGGCCAGTCAAACCGTGTAGAACAAGTTGAATGACGACCTACAATTCTTTCTGTGGTTTTTTGTTTGAAATAGACAGTAGTACAGCTTTCCACACGAGCACAGTACGAGACAAAATAGTATAGATTGAGGAATTCACATGTACGATCCGTCACGTTGGATCCAGTAGGGTTCACAGTTACTACCTTAATGGTGAGAACAGTCCACTGTTCGCAATGCACGCATTAACACAGGTTAACCCAACAACAAAAATATACCACCACTTTTACTAAATATTGTAGCTTCTTGGGAGGACCGGAACAAAAGAATTTCACAGATACACACATATAGAAGAAACTGAGTCAATAAAGTCAAACTCAACAAGATGAACACAAATGGAAAACAGGACTGACCGGCAGAAATGAGCCCGTATACTGTGATCACTTGGTTGTGAAACACTGGTGGAACTTCTGAGGGTACCGTGATCACGTTAACAGGTGCGTTTTTGTTCAACTCATTCATCAAATTCCAATGTACTTTTATTTCGCTCGCTCTTGGCTGAAGTGCCATACGGAGGATCTTCATCACCACCCTACGAAGTTGTGAACTGTGAACAAATAAAAAACAATGGTGTGTAGACATTTACAATCCAAACAAGATGAAAACACAAGGCATGAAAAGAAGATGCAGTCTCTCAGGATCTGCCCTTAATCAATGGATCTGTAAAATTTTACAAGTGAAGTAAACGGTAGCATGGTACGCAAACTCAAAAGTTCACTCTAGCTGGATTGAAATTTGTTCAGGCTTCTTACCAGCCAGAAACAAACGCTGTGAGTTTACGCACCATAAAAGCAATGTGGTCACCGGAAATGATTCGCGTTATGTATGTACATCACCGTCTGACAACCTACGATAGCGAAAAATTGTTCAACAAACCAAACTATTTATTGTCCAGTTCACCAGTTTTCCACCACTCGTGCGCTTACGTTTATAAAACGGAATTTCAGTCCAAAACGCAGCGAGATTTTCATTCTGTCTGATCCCGTTCGTTTGACTGACGTTATCTGTTGTGGACTTTCACCTGTCGGTTCCCGTCCGCTAAAGCGGTTTCGCTGAGTAATGACGTGCACGCTGGCCGTTATCTGTGATCCGTCTGCTGCCGGATTTCATCATCTTTTATCGCAAGGTTAGGATATTTCAATGAATATTGGAATGATCGTCCGTAGGAACAGGTCACCATTACATTACAACAGTTATAAGCCTTAAGATAGAGTATACAAGGTGTGATATAAGACTGGTGGCCGAGCTGATACGCGGTTCGGTTCTTGGTATGAGTGGTTCAATATTTATAGTCTGATGTGTCCAAACGAGGACGAGGGGAGGGGCGTCGGCTTGAGGTTAAACATCAGAAAATAGTACCACCATTATTGCGGGCTGTTGCGATCGCAGCCAATGCAAACTGACGATCAAAGTTCGAATGAGTTCAACCATGCCTATCGGGTGTGAACAGGTAACCCATCGAAACTCAACATCGATTCCAGCCCCCACAAACAGAAAACAAGCGTGGAATGACCGACTGTACTCAGTCACATCTAACCATTCGACTTACAGCTATCGGTATTAGTAATCAACATAAATTCCCTAACACCTTATTTCCTCTGATGATTTAGACTTTACAGGAAACTAAGTAATATTGACAATCGAGCTGCTCAATTAAAATAAATGTACTCATAATACTTGTTGAAATAAGCAATCCGGAGCTCGTTCAACTTCTGTTTTATGAACATTTCATTTCAACAATTAGATTATCACCGATGTAGAAAAACGCTCCCGTATGATGTACATTGCTTGAACGTAGTCATCCGTAGCCTTGCTTGCTAAACCAGTTGAAATGGAAGCAACGGTGAAAATGTACAAATGATTGTTAAACAGTTAGAAACAAACAGCCAGAAAAATCTAACTGTACGGCTACCTTGTCATGACCAGCGTTGTAGACTTACTTTTCCTCAATAAATGCAGCTATTCCACGACCGACTCGGGCAACCGTACCGATCAGGTGACTGCTCGAACCGGTTTGGATGCCAATGGTGAAAACACGAGCTTTGGTAACATTAGCTCCAACAAGACCGATTACCTGTACAACAACAAAAACAATCAGGTAACTTGAAATGTATTGCTTAAGATGTGTATCGGATGAGACTCAATAATGAAAAAAATTCATCCTTATTCAGACCTTCTTGAGTATAGTTTCACATCTTTCACTAGATCCTGGCGCAAGCATTTGTTTGCACGCACCTCATCTTTCTCCCATTCTGGTACTCTTTATTTACCTAGACTTCTGTGAAAATCCAACCTTCTTAATTTAGATTAAATCACTAAACTGAGCTGCTGGTCTTTTTTTAAACTGACATCGACTGTGCCCATTCACGAACGTTTCCCTAAGATTATGATTGTGTGATTCAAACTCGTTGTTCATTTGCTGAAGAAGTGAGTATGTAAGAAGCTGAAAATTCATGTCCCGATATGCATGAAACGCATTACTGATTTGATTTGATAAAGTTAGTCATCACTGATTTAAGGTAGTGTAGTCTAATGAATCAGGCGATAACAAATCGAAAGCTTGAAATTCGTGTGGAATCAATCCAATGAGTGGATAGCGAAATAAGGGAGTGTAATGGCCGACGTCCATAGAAAACTTACCTCGTTCGCATTCGTCACATCTCCGTCAGTCACGAAAATGATTTGACGGTACCATCCGTGTCCGGTCAAAGGAGCGTCAAAAGCAGCTTGCAGAGCTGGCAGAACTTCAGTACCACCCATATCAGCCTGCATGGATTTCTGATACTCAACAGCTCTCGCCAAAGTAGTTTCATTGTAATCGACAGGTCTACATGATGTAGGTAATTTATGAAGAAACACAGAAAAATAGTCTTTAATGGGGGAACGGGAAAATCACCATCTGATATTCCAACAGGCGAGCGGGAACGGGGGTCATATCAAAACACAGATAGGTGATCGACTCTGTAAGCAATGACAGCAAACAATTTTGTTCAGAGAAATCTTACTATGAAAAAGGTGTATTGTTGATAACTACTTTGGCAGATTTGATAATTCAGAACAGATCTTGTTGCAAAAATTCTGGACATCGGCTGAATCCGAACCAACGACAGAAACAGCATGCCCAGACGTGACAAGTGCCCTACCAGTAGAGCTACGAAGCCACGCCGGAGACTTAATAATTCCAAATTTAAACTTAATTAAACGGCCAACCAACTGTTATATGGAATTTACCAAATGACCACTGGGACTGACTGCTCAAGCAGGATTTCCCCATCGATTCATGCTGGAACCCATCAAAGTCACTAACAAGCACTGCAATCGTAGTGCTGGTAACTACTGGCAACCAGGCACAAACGTAAAATTTCTGACCTGCCGTTGTGGCTCAACTGATACAGCATGTACTAAATCTAAGCATGCTGTTTCTGTCGCTAGTTCGAATCCAGCGAATGTCCAGATTTTTCGCAATCCCGTCTTTTATTCGAAGAAGTTGTCAAGTCAATGAGCGAATTGATCCGCTTTTACACCGTAAGACATTTGTTATCCCCCGGACCAGTAGGCCACTAACAGGCTGGAAACAATGAGACTGCGTAAACTGTCGAGGATGAAATCAATGCCACAAAGATTCGAATTCGCGATCGCGTGACCCGTAAACGATAATGTTACCACGGTTTCACCAACGGTGATGAAAATATTTTCATGGTTCCACTCGCCAAAAAACAATCGTATAGCATTTGTGGGTTCGTCGGTTACATCAAATCTAATACACACTTAAACAAGAAGTCGTATCTTTGCTGTTAGCCGAAAAGGTTAATCAGAACGTGTGAGGTGTGAACAAGAGTGATTTCAATTATCAACTGTTCGTCAGTAATGAAAATAAACATTATTTATCAGGTTAGATAAGATCGATGAATTGATCTTGGAGGCATCCGATGGTTAATGTTAATCCTTTTCAGATGATAATACACTGTTCACAAGAGGATGTAGGTAGTACCGAACAGGAGGACAATGTTAAGGTGACCAACGTGGTTGTATTATAAGAACATCTAACTCAACTCAAATCCCAGTTGTGAAAAACATGTAATACTGGCGATCTATTACAAAATCGAAAGTCAAAATGGGTTGAGTACAAAATCGATCTGAATGGCAAAGTTGTCATCAACTATTAATGATATTCAAATTATGACTACATCTCTGACGAATCACAAATAGTGTAGTACTTTAAGCTTAGAAAAACACATTCAAAATCTTACACTCACGTTCGGTCTGAATTTTTGAGAGCAATTAAAATCAAAAAACACCAAAACTACACAAATAACCTCAGATCGTAGGTGAGCCTATGACATCAAACACCGTGAGGTGAGTTCAACTAAAACGTCTGTAAGTACACTGTTCACCAGAAGCTTCCACCCTCGTTCATTGGAAAGTGCTTGGCAATTTGTAATGGCGTTGCTCACTTTTTTTCATCCAAGATGTTACTTTAGTTATAATGTTTTGTCGACAAAGTTTCACCTTTTGAAATTTTTTGTCGGATGCTGAATAAATCCCACTTGAATATCAAAACATCATTCCAAACTGAACATCACCCACACCTGATGGCAACTTTCGCATTCGGCTAGCCCACTTCGAAAGGAAACACTAGACCTGATGTTTGTTCTTAGTAGAGCCTATCAACAGAAAATATCCTCGTCAGGACCAGAAAATGAACTCCAGCTGTCATGTTTTCGGAATTATTGTGCTAGCCACAAAGTAGGTAACCTCACAATCATTACGACTAACTAGTCATATCTGAGGGTTCAACCACGATCGTGTGGAAATATTGCTCAACTTGTCCGATCATTTGGGAATGAGAATAAACAGAACCAGTATGTCCAATCCAGTCGAAAACTCTGTGATTAGGACTTTGCGGTTAGATTGATGCTGTCATTTTCATTTCAAAGTGAGCTAGTCGAAAGGTTCATTTGCATGCAAAGGCTGTAATCAAGTATGGATGGTGTTTAATTCGAAACAACCTAGATCCCCCAAAATTTTATTAATAACGCGGCATATAAGTTTACAACGCAAACAAACAACCCGCCATACAAAACACATGGTTTTCAAAGTAAATTACATGCAGTTGTGGCGACGATGAGCTGACGAAGTTTCCCCGTCAGCGGTCGGCCAGGAACAGAAACCATGTCGATGGGGAAATTGGCGTGGCAAGCTATCGTTAAGTTCAAAACAGACCAGGAGTAGGTCTAGATACTAGATAAGGAACTATACGACGGCTGATTAGTGTTTCATTGATAGGGAGAACATTGAAGGTGAAACAGGAGTGTACAAACCACTAATATTGGAGTTCGCTCCGTTACCGTGACGGGTCCCTCTAACCTGTGAGTCTACTTTACTTGTTTCATGAACGGCGTGATATATCACGCCTCACTGTGAAACAGAGTGAAACACCTATGTATGACCTACTTTCATTTTAGCTCAAAAAAATAGCTTGTCTGAGTAGACTTGTAATGTTTTACCAGTGCTTTTTCCATCAGATAGTCCGTAGCGAGTGTAATAATCAGGTGAACAACTCGGTAGTTCGTCGGTGCGTGTTTACAAGGCAGTTACACTCATAGGATTGTATGTCGCACTGCTGACCGCATAGGAGTGCTTAGGTGGTGAGGCACGATTCTGTGGGCATACAGCAGAACTATTTTATAGTTGCGGCACTGCTGTCTTCCATAACAGGAAGTAGGGGGTTAGAAAAGGTACCCTCAAACAAAGAGCACTCCGATCGCCCAACGGTTGACCGTGACCGCCGGCGTATTATCCAATACGGTCGAAAAACATCTATTATTTCTCAAAAGCCTGATGTAGCTTCGAGTACATCCACTGCGCGCAGCAGTGCTCAGAATGAGACATCAATGTCTTGTTCACTGCGCCTTCGGGCTAGGCAAGCCCCTCACTGCCAAGTGAATCAGACTATTGAGTCATTGGCTCCGGGTGGGGTCCCCCAAGAAAACCCCATATCCTGTTGTCTCGCAGGTCAGACTTTTGAGACAAAGGCTCGGGGTGGGTCCCTCAAGTCAACCCCCTTCCGCGTCATAAACGACCGGGAAGTATCAGAAGTTATCGTTCTCTTGACAGTGACATTACTGACCGATCTCGACTTTCTCTTACAAGACCTCGAGGCATAAACAGTTGGTGAAATTATAGAAAACACGTAGTCTACGATAGTGTGGTCACGGTTTCTGAATGCCTGTTGAGCGTACATCTCGCCTGTTGTTAGACACAGGAGGCATCAACAGCTGGATACGACTATGAGGCAGTCAGGCAACGACGCGGTCATTGCTTGGAAGGATCTTAACAATTCTCTCAATAGCCGTCGACTATCAGGTTGGAAACATATGATCACCTAAACCGTTGATTGGAAACACCACCCGAAAGGACAGCGAGCCACATTAAATGGTGCCCTTACATCCATAACACAGTTAGATTTGCTAGCTCATTTTGATGTCTGTTTTTTTTCACTTTTTTTATCAGAGGATTTTCTTAAACATTTCTCGTCACCGTTTCGAAGAACGGCGGCATCCATCACAGTCACCATTTTGGTCAGCCTAATGGGGTTTGTGTATGTATTGTGTGTTAATGTGAATCATCAAAGCGTCAACGACTAGGCAGTCCCACACTCTTATTTCTGGTGAATAGTGCGGTATTTGTAATCGTGTAAATGAAACACCACCGACAATTCCCGACAGATGTATTTACATCGCCACTTTTGAAATGTAGCATTATACTCGAGTTTTATAACACACATCCTACGTGAACAGATGTCACAGAGACTGCTCCAATACAGGATGAAGTTTTGACAAACAATAAAGTTTGGCAATAAGACACAAATTTTAATGCAGATTAGTTAATGAGTTCGTGAAATAGCTTACTCGGGAAATAAAGCTGAATGCGTTGATCCAAAGCCAATTATTTGAAAACGACAGCCGATCGGCAACGCTTTTAAAAACAGTAAGAGGGATTCGGATGCGCACTCAATGGACGGTCCCTCCATACTTCCTGATATAAATAAACACAAATACACAGGAATAATATTCTTGTAGCAAATGAACCCAACATAATAAGTGAATCAAACCATAACTGGCAACTCACCAGAACGATCGATGACGAAGACCAATTCCGTGCGGCTTTCTTGTTGTATGGTCAACTGTGAGAAGTCTGGTACAAACTGCGCCATAAGACAGCCCATTGATAAGAAACTGTCAGTCGGCTTGGACGAGTCACCGGGTTCACATACAGCAAACGAGCGAAGTGGTTTGCTCATGCTGATGATCATTTGAAGATTATGATCAGGTTTGAATTCAGAAACCAACTTCACCTGAAAACAAAAGCAGCTAAGCGGTCAGAAAGTAAAGTGGTTGCCTTACAGTCGTGAACGCAAACAGAAACCACCTTTGTCAAAGAGAACAAGTATTAGCATAGTAATCTTCCAACAAAAAAACACCTTCCGACTAGAGCGAAAGCACTACAAGCATGAAGGTGTTCATTCTTAGGAGGACGAGGGCTTCCAGTCCACAGAATCTGGTCGATATCGGCACGGCGCACTGAGCAAAACAGTTTCTTTATCAGGGCTGTTAAAATAGACACGTCCTCAGGAGCATTACTGAGTCGAAGCAAAGCAATTGAGTTCTTTGAGGTTCTATGGACCAACTTAAAAAGAAGCATATTATCAGGTGAATTATTACAGCGTGTTGTAACGACAGCACAGTCACTATGGCATAAGGAAGAATCACCCGCTGAGATAAAAAAAAACACTATCGACAAACCTTTTGGATTACCAGACAGAGAGGATAAACTAATCGGTGTTACACCACTCAAGTACTTGTTATCATGCCATCCTAGGGTTGTTTGTTGACTAGGTTACCGCCAATTTGCCAAGGTATGAACAAAAGCCATATAATGGATATTCGGACTTAAAAACTCTAGGCTAACAGTACAACATCTCTACCAAACTATTTTCTAGACCCAGACTCCAGTTGAGAGAGATATACGAGGGAATGCCACTGAATTAGTTACTGTACTAGAAAGCGCCGAAATAACATCGTCATTTTGTTCTGCGGCAGTGAGATGCTCGGTTCATACTGCAGTGAAGTCACTTGCGTCAAAAATTTCAGGTGTTAAGGTCTTAAAAAGCAATCGCTAACTTACGCTCACTTGCTTTGCAAAAAACAATGCCAGAAGGGCATTGATCATTGGTTCCACTGATCACTTAGTGAGCGTTGGTTTGACGCGGTTCAAAAAACAGAACTACTGTTGAACAGTACCCAAACTATGTACACTAGTCGGATGTATGACAAACGTTAGTTCTCAAGAATGATGCGTGATGACTGTCCGCCACCGGATATAGTGGCCAATCTTGAGGACAATGCCTAATCAAGTTGGGTTTGGTTTGACAAGACTACAAAACTGTTTTCTCTTAAGACAAAGTAGGCATAATTCACACTTCAAAGTGCGTCCTTTATGGTTCCGGGAGGTTCGTTTCTCAAATGGAGGCACGTGATGCAAGAAACTTCACGATTCGCGAGTGTTTCGTTTTATGGGATGAGGCAGTGTGATCCCACATAAATGAGGACTGTGTAAGGTGGATCTAATTATCGTCCTTCTTTCAGTCGCGTAAAGAACACGGTTGGAACAAGTCTGTCACAGATAGAAGCCAAAGAACGCCTGCGCTTAACTATCAACATAAGTGGCTTGCACCACGTACCCAGTGTAAACCCAAAGGAATAAGACCAGGAAGGAGATAGACAAAACATTCACCAAACAGTACCTCAACAAAACTAAGGAAAAGAATGGGTAAAAGACCACAAACAAGCATGAAGTACACATATACACACACAGAATATGACATCATTTCTTCGTTGTTAGCGCGTCGTCAACCCGGAGTAATCACAGGCTCTCTGATATGTAACGGAAACAAAACGCTTCAATCTAAACTGGTTTGAGGTCAACATATAAGCAACAGCTTGAAATACAGATTCCCATGTAATCAAATAAATAGTCCTTAAGGAGAGAAATGACAGACTCAAACAGGTTTAAAAATAATCACCTACTGTCCCCAGGTTGAGGGACTTCTTGTGATTTCCTTTCATCTGTAGCGATAAAAATGACTTGAAAAGAACACGTCTTACAAGAACAGTTACATGCAGTTTCACACCAAACAAAACAATTCCAGCCTCCTCCACCACTAAGACACAGAGTCCATTTGTTAAGACGCCGGTCACATTGCACGCCAAATCACACTGCACTAACAAAACCACACGTGGGTGCTCGGCCAGCCGTCGGTGGAGCAGAAAGACAGTTGTTATCATGTGAATATGTGCAATCCGGTTTGGATCCGAAACAGGCACAGATGTAACGACACGACGCAATCGAACATGGATCCAAGAGGGGATCGCAAACAGCCAAAAGTATTAAATACCTATCAAGAATACATAAAGGAAGAAAACAAACAACTGCATACCTTATAAGGCACACTCTTAAAATGATGAATAACCATCTGCTTCGCCCTGTTGGGACCCAACAAGCAGAACTCATATCAACGGAGCTTGTCGCCATCATCATTATTATTTTCAGTTTGAAGCGATAACATTCGAAAACCGAGCAGAACTATCGATCCACTAGACCAGAGGTACGGAATTTGGTATCCACGGCCAAGTTGGAGGTCGCAATGATTCTCTATTTTCGGTGAAAATGTGTCCTAAACTTCCTAGGTTGAACAATCGCAGTCGACCAGAGGTAGCTCCGGTAGATGTCAGACAGGCATTCATGACATGCGTCAGCTAACTACGGCGCCTCACATGCCCATCAGCCCGCGTCCTGCTGATCAATCCAATTGCGTATACGTGCCTTCCAAGCGTACAACCAACAGATAGTTCAAATCGGACTTGATATTACCAGCTAAGTAATGTTGCCAATTGACTGATATTTGTTCGGTAGCAGGACTGCGTGCCATTTCAGTGACTGATGGACTTACTCATATATGGAGGACTTCGACTAGTTCCATTATCGCACGAACTTCATTGGTGGCACAGCTAACTGCTCTGTTCGATGTGCTTAAATGGACAGCTGGATTACAGATGATGAAAATTCACCGCCAAACGAAAATGATTTGGCCACATCTAGTTCATCTCACAACCCGAAGGAAGACAAAGACGCTTTCAAAGAAAAGCGGGATAGCAAGCGGAATCTATCCCCTGGAGTGGATTTTGCATGTACATTCATTAGCAAAGAAAAGAAACCCCGCTGTGTCCTTTGTTCGGAAACATTGACGAACGGAACCGTGATGCTGGCAAAACTGACGCACAGCATTTAGGGCATACCGATTTAGCTTAATGTCAAAGTTTTAAGATGTAACCACTGAAATTCACAAGAGATAGTACTCTCGGAGATTTCAAATATAACAGCTAAAATAAAGAGCCACTTGGCTATAGTAGGTTATTGATTTTTTATGCGACAAGTGAAACGTACCCGTTTAGGCATGGACAACAGATTTGCAAGCTAACCTTTTGCCTCTGGAACTCAAAAAAGAAGAATCTAAGACGTTCCAAGAAATGCTAAAGCCTGGGATCCTGTGCAATTAAGTGAAGGTTTCAAGCTGGGTATCTAACCTGAGAAATCTACTGAGAGCAACAAAGGATGTGGTCGGTATAATGTGAACACTAGTCAAAGCCGAGCGCGGTTTTCATATTCAGACAGACTAATCGACAAAACTCGAGTTTACTGCCAATTTTGCTGAATTATTTGACCCCGTTAGTTGGCCAATGAAAAGAATGAATGAATGTCAAGTCATGTTAAGAAAATGCTTTAAACAGCCTGGAAGACGGAGGTTAAGTCATCAATAATTGTTCAGCGACAATTTAAAAAAGAGTTACAACAGCTGGGACAAAAATGAATCGCACGACTGAGTTAAATTATGTATAAGCAGAGTAAAGAAGTGCTTACATTGTCATACTCTCGGATTATCAAGGAGTTTCAGAGAAGCAGATATAGAATCCACGAAGATTCTGGCTAGGCAAGGAATCAGTTGGATTGAAAGTATACAGATGCCTAAGTATGGATCTTATTACGTGACTGGATAAAGATGGGAATAGGTCAAAGAACAGAATGACTAATCCCGAAAGGTTTTGCCATAGACAGCAACTCCACTTGGTGTGCAATCTTGTACCCTTCTTTAAATTGGGATAACCACAATCCTTTACCGTGGCCAGCCAGTATATCAACTCCAACCACCCGGATGTGAATTGTCCCGTTCTCACACAGTGACTGTATCCGCGCCGTTCGGCCTACCACAAATTACCCTAAATAAACATTTGATTACCATTACTCTGGCCCATTTGAATCGGTGTCTGTATGCTCTGTGTGTTCAATTTCTTACAAAACAGACAATGATTGTAACTGGTTTTGGATTGAAGGTGTACTGGTTTGGTTCGCCATAAAAACGTCGATATCAAGTCCTGATATATTGCCGTACTGGCTAGAAAGGTATGAGGGGGATACGATACACGAGAGTTTGCCGATAAACTACTTGCATGCTCCAAGGTGTGATTCTGCAAAAATATTGATGTGATATGTGTCTGTGTAGTGCCGTTGCACCGGGCCAAAGGTTTTGAACAGCTTTTTCCAAAAGATGACAGAGAAGTAGTAGGGGAAAAGTAAAGTGATCACGTAAGTCTGAGATTGTTTTGAATATATCTACGGTGCGTAGCAGTAGCGTGAACCAGACAGTAATGTCATATACACCATTAGGCAAACCTAGAATTGCGAAGTGAATTAAGCTGTATAATGAAATCAACAATATCAAGCGGCCAACGAAGATATGTTTCAGGATCTGAAGAAGTACGCCGAAGGCCGTGCACTGAACCATCTCCTCGTAGTGCCCACTGGCAGTCTCGGTGCAAATCTTGACTGACTAAGCGTTCAACCATTCTACGTAGAGCCAACCATTTTACGTGGTTTCAATGTGTTAGTTACCTTCGATCAGGAAAATGAAATTACCGCCAGTACTTCCTCGTTGGCATCTACCAGTACACAGCATAAGCCAACAGAGTACATCTGTTCAGAATGTCGCCGGATATGTAAATCGAAAGCTAGTTTGTCGGCGCATGCTCGTATGCATCGACGGAGAGATGGTGCAGAACAGAAAGTAGGTGCTTAGCCTCCTCCAATCTTTGACGACGTCAACTGTGACCGCAGCTGCTCGATCAAAATCGGTTTCAGTCAACACAAGAATCATGCGCATCTTGCCAAACGCAATTCCGAGAGGCTGAGGTGCACGAAAGCCATCGGGTCAAATTAATCTCAGCAAGAATAAGCTTTTTTATCGGATGTATCGATAAGCTGGTTCTGTTGTGCTCCACCAGGCACGAAATTCACCACCGCCTACTATCACATTTTTCTGTTCGTATTCTGGAGATCATCAAGACGCCTCTATGTGTTGTGAATTGGCATAAAATACTGTCCCCACTGCCAATCCAGTCACCGTGTCGGAGACAAACATGGCGTCAGACAGTGAGCCCCAATCGGCCGAGCAATCCGAGTGGTCCTCTTATTTGGCCCAAACGGCAATAGCCCATTTGGATTCCAACGGCGAAGCTTTCCTACATAGCAAATAATTGCCTGCGGCTTTCATGCAGACATTATCACAACGAAACAGGCAAAATCACTGCTAAACATGCGCGCCTCACAAGATTCCCGTACACCTGGTGACTGGTTACTTGGCGACATGCCTGTGTCGTTCCAGGAACCCACACGATCAGAAAGCAGATACGAAAAGCTAACTACGTTGTGATTCAAGCTCTGTACCATTAGCGAAAACATGTTGCTTTCGCAGTCTTTTCTGGGAACTGGAGAACTGCCTACCAGACGGACCGCAGCCTCCAGGTAAATTCCAACGAGTACTGGTCCGGGGTATTATCAGCTCATCCGCACATTGATAAGCAATCATTACGTACGATTCTGCCTCCGGACTGGTAATTGGCCGACCCGACCACTGGAGAAGTTTCTCGCATCTTGAACAGCATAGAAAATACCTCTCCAGGTTTGGACAAATTGTAACCCAAACATTTGAAGCGTATAAAAGCTTATGCCTTGACCGGAGATTTCAACCCTTTCCTGCTAACTGAAGGTTGTCTACTCTATCTGTGTCCTTCCCGCATCACGCTTGTTCCAGAAGGGAATGGTACTTCCTCTACTAGCGAACGGAAATCTACTGCCGTATATTCGACATTAGTGAGTTGTTTTCACAAGATACTGGCTGATCGTTGGAATTCGTACTTTCAACTACTCGCTCTTCAATTAGTATTCGTACACCATGGTAGTTGCCTTGAAGTGACCTCACTACTCCATGCGCCGCTCCAAAACTCATGCACTGTCTTTTAGTCTGTGCATAGGCTTTATTCACGTGTTCAAGGCGTTCGAATGCAAACTCACAAGATTCCACTATCAGGTCGGCCCAGGCTTTCGGTGCTCCTCCACCTCTAACACATTAAATTGCTGATTCTTATCTGAACGCTTCCGACTTGATTAAAGGCTACATCCTCCAGTCCCGGAGTGATGTTCGCCAGGGTGACTCACTGTTGCTGCTGACATTCACCATGGTAACGGATGATGTATTGGTTCTAGCTCGACTGGAGCTTGGCTATCTGTTCCACAATACATTGGTCAGCGGTTTCACCTACGCTGACAACCTGATCCTCATGGCCGAGAATGCGACGCATCTCTCCGAGAAGCTTGTAGCCGCTACTAGTGCCTTGGAGTAATCCGGATTGAAGATCAACACGCGTAATACTAAACTTCTGGTCATCTGTGGCAATCATAAGCACAACACAACAGTTATCGCTAATGATTCTACTCAATTCAGCCCGGACATTATCAGCTAACCAAGCGCCTCTGACAAGGTGATCTATTTCAGTATCCCTTTCATCTGGAAGGGTAGAGCATTCACTGATCACTGACTGACTGACTACGATAGCGCATCTGAACCCGCATTAGCGTTTACACTTTCTGAGATAACATCTGATCCCGGAAATGGATAACTCACTAGTCTTGAGCCCAGTCCACCGAAACACAGTCAAATTTATGAACTCTACAATTATCCAGTTTGTTTGGCAGTGGCTTCACCTTCCCGAAGACACACCAACCAACTACATCCACACCCTAATTCGGTTGGGTGGTCAGGACATTCCGAGTTCGTCCACCACAATCCCCTTCTCGTGCAAATCAAGAATGGAGAGATTGCTCATGATGTGGTAGTGACGAACAAGGAGGAAGCCCATGCGGCGTGGATGGATAAGCTCTATCACACGCTGGACAGCCGTGGTCTTCAGGAAGTATTTCGCTCTTCACTGTCCAATCGTTGATGACTGCATTTTCCTCAGGCCTATGCGACCCGGAATTTTTGAAGTGACCACTAAATTCTCTGTCGTGACAAATACGGTTAATATGAAAACTTAACTCATGTTCTCCAATTGTGCTGGATCACCCACGATGTGCGTTGTATTCGGCACAATCGCGTGGCCTAGGACCTGACGGAAAAAATGTGCAATCTGAGATACTCAGTCTTCCATAAGCTACGAGTACCAACGGCGAGCTCGTTCATCAAACCCGACATTATCGTGGTTCGCGACAAAGCTGCTATGTTGATGAACGTCAGTATGGTGGACGACTACCGACGCTAATTTGCCTGAACGGACAAAGTTGTGGAGTACGAGGCTGACTTTCATAATGTTGTCATTTAATCGGCCCTCCATATTATGGGCTGTGGTGCACCCTCTATTTCTCATTCAGCCGTAGTCATCACTCCTCGTGGTATCATGTATCCATATTTTTACAACGCGATTCTCTGACCGAGACTGTCCTCCTACGTAGTCAGGCTTACGCCTACTGACTGTTCCAGGTTCCCTGAAAACCTACGATATATTTGTGTGGAAAAAAATGGTGTTGATCGTTAACATCTTTCCAACGGTTGTCCCATTATGAAAAATATACCCCTGTCTCTGCTTTGATTGTGATAGCAACCCTGTGCCCTGAAGAGCTTTTGATTTTGAGATAATCTTTTTTTGTTTTTGTCCTTTCCTTTTGTTACCATGTCACACAAGTAATTTTTCATTTGATGACTGGAGTTATCAATGTTTGCTACTCCCGTGGAAGGACTTGTCAATTATTCAGTGTAGTTGACCATGCAGTGATCTACATTTGACAGGCTGCTGACCTTGCATTTCCCTGTTTTTTAGCACTTCTGTCGCTTAAAAATGTGATGTCACCGATTGCTATTTCTTTGAATGAAGTTGTGTAGACTGTTCTTCAAAATTAACGATTAATAATGGCAGACGAAATGATTATGTAATAATAGCTCATTTATAAAGTCAGCATTTGCATTGTAATGAACGGTTCAGAGGTTGACATTGAAACAAGAAATGGAAGCGAAGCCTCTATATCAAAGTTAATAAGGGAGATTCTCCACCAAACCTCCAGTTGTAACACATCCAAAACGAAATCCCGAACTGTGGATCTTGTGAGTTTTTTAATTAAAATAAAAAACGAATAAATATGGCTTTCTGGAAAACCTACCAAAATCCCGCAGTCGTACACATGAAAGTAATTCTGTAACACTGAACCAGCAACATTGAAAAGTGAAACTCACTCTCGTGTAGATGAGGTAATCGAACAAAAGTGATGGAATGGACGCATCTCCCTTAGGAGCAACCGTTAACTTATCCACCACACTACAAATGTATGCATTTACTTGGAAAAAAAACTCTCACTGACTCACAGAAGACAGTTGTTAAGCAGTTGTTGGACGAAGTTAAAACGGTGTTTAAAAAATTAGGACAGCGAAAACGGAGCTACTGCGTTGGTTACAACATTCCCACACAGTTAAGTCATGCAGCTCGGGACTAAGATATGACAGTGGATGGAAAGCAATGAGGT
Source organism: Paragonimus heterotremus (assembly GCA_013368495.1). Classification (NCBI taxonomy): domain Eukaryota; kingdom Metazoa; phylum Platyhelminthes; class Trematoda; order Plagiorchiida; family Troglotrematidae; genus Paragonimus; species Paragonimus heterotremus. The sequence goes on from LUCH01017654.1 coordinate 22,729, forward strand.
GATCTTTGAGGCCTGTACAAGCTTCGTCTGAAGAAAAAGAGCCGGATTGTGTAATCGACCAGTAATGAACTTGGTGGCTAGCATTCGTGGAATGACCAATCTGGGTTGGTTGGTCAGGGCTTGAGGTGAACGCACACTCCTATCGACAAGATTGTTTGAACAACTCCTCATGGGAGGCATTTGAAGAAAAGCATAGAACAGTTACGACTAAGAGTTAAGTTTTCAGTAGTTCTAAACGTCTTTTGAAACAAAGACATCTTATAGAAACTTGGGCTGACTAACTACAGCCGACCGGCTATACTATGCCGCGTGAATATGATTTATCAAAAGTCCTTAGGGTCCGACCAACCATCGACACTAACCTTTGACATGTGCAGTTCACCTCATCGCGCGAAAACAGAATGGCTGGCGAAACTAAACCAATTCGACAAAACTTGTGCCCTCGGATATACTACGGTTAAACAGTAGAACAAGAATTAAAGGTAATCATTAATGTGGTGCGAGAAAATGATTATCCTGACCGTTCTAGAGCCCGAGACATGATCGCCAATGTGTCACGTGACCCAGATACCAATATGGTTGTCACATTTATCCGTCTACCATTCAAGAGTGATATCATGACAAAAAGGCTCAAATATCGGTTATTAAAGACCAAAAAAGAGCCACATTTTAGGTGATCACATTAGTTATGTTTCTGATCACTTCTTCCTTTATCACTTTGAACCACGAAAATAACGTTTGTTCTTGGCCAAGTAATGCCTGTGTACTCATTTCCCCGATACCGTGCGGTGAATTAAGTAGATCGAACAACCAGGCGTTTGCTAGTGCAGATCAAACAGCACCACTTTATCTGAGCTAAGACCAGTCTGGCTGCGACCATTAACCGCGCGATAATTGCACATCCCACCGAAACAGACCACTGAGTTGATTTCAAGCAGGCCTTTTATGCAGCTAACAAGACTCGGACCAGCTAACCCAAACTAGTCAGATGGTGAATGCCATTCACTGCGAAATCGATCGCGATTCCACTGTGTACTCCAGTTCTTTGTTCTCGAATAAAGTTTACACAACGGCTGTAACAGCCGTGGTCAAAGTTCGTCGACGAGTCCTTGAGACGGACAGACTTTATCGACTCCTGAGCAGAATTATTACGTCTTACAGGCTTCGTTGGACTGGTCTCTTCTTACGAACACCAAATCATAGCTTATCACGCTATGCTTTGTCTGCGAACGGTGGGTTAGGTTGTCTCATATAACGAAAATTAGAAGTCAACGGCGCTCGCGCTACGAATCCTTGTGTGCACTAGTGTAACAGTTTCTCTTCATACATCTTTCTCGTTTACGTCACACCATCCTTTGCTCTTACAATATACTATGTCATGTTTGTCACTTCATGTGGTCGTTTTTTGTTAACCACAGACATCGCTGGCTTCTATTCACTATCAAATCGCAACCCCGAACTCTGTGAGGTAACTGTATGAGTATCTCTAAACCACTCATCACCAACACGGGCGACCTACCGTTAGGTTGGTTAAACTCGTTTGTTTGCAAGTTTGTAACTAATAATAGGAATCAGCGGTAATCTATTTTGTCTCTTTTAGGTATTGGAATATCGTTTTAACTTCGTTGTGCTTTACATAATTATGACAAGTTCATACAGGATCAAAGAAGATTGCTGTCGACGATGTAAAAAAAACTGGAATTACAAAATATAGGCACCTAAAACTAATCTACTGAATGATAATTCAGCATGAATCCCAATAGCACGGATAACAGCTATATTCAAGAAAGTTGCGAGGCCGTTTCAGCTGTTCACACTGACCAGTTACTTATGAGTAAACTAATGAAACCAAACGCATTCGCTACGGAATACTTTTTTAAAAGCTAGATCATTTGTATTTATATACCAAAAGGCGCTTGTGGCGATATGACATACTCAATGATATGGAGCACTGTTTGGTCGGAAAACCAAGAAAATAGAAAGCGAAATGACCCGGGTCAAAAGCCACGGCAATTGTAACTACCACTGAGCAACTGTGAACTTAAAAGATCTTTCAAAGTAGGATAACATCTGTAAGAAAACACAGCACGAAGGAGGTTGACTAATTGGGTGTCATATCTAGTATACTATTAATAAACATATTTTGGTATTTTACGATTCAGACATCTCAGGTCACTTTCGTCAAGAATGTTATGACAAAGCCTTGCTAGCAAAAGAACAGAGATCAAGTTAGGTTCATACATGACGACCTAGTCGTGATAAGTTTTACTTTGCTTCCGTTCAACGGTTAACGTGATTTTATACACAACACTTCTGACGAACAACAGCCTTAATGGCTGAAAGATAGTGATCGAATTTGTTCCAAACGTTATTTTTTATAATTATTTGGTAAAGCAATTTGAAGTACTTGAAAATATACAACTGACTACTATCACTAGTGAAAACGTACTTCCGCATGCTTGTGATCAGGTTTAAAAGCAGTAGAATATTTGTCAATTCGTGAAGAAACTTCCACAATATCAAATGGCATTGACACCGAGGCCTCAAAAGAGAGCGTATATGAAGCAGAATTGCTAACGACCGGTTCTTCAAACGGATCAAATTCCGGTATAATAGCTGAGCCTGGAATTAGCATGTTATACTGTTACTATTATTGGTACTCACTTGATGGGGTATAACGCGGATTAATTACTGAAGGCAGTGAAAAAGTGGCTCGCGACAACTGTGACTCATCTGACTCTAGATTTTCGACATACAGATATCCAGCGTATTTTAATACGATTTGCACCGTCCCGTTGGGGGGAACATTTCCTATGTTCATTTGAAAAACATCCTCACAACGCTCATCTTCCTCTGCCAAGAATGCCGTATGTCCAGATTCGACAGCTTCATGGAACGTTGTTTTGGCCTGTCGATAAAAACAAATAGAGGAACGTAGACAAATCAGTGGCGAAGTTATACCCACGATAGTTCATTGTGAAACAGCCTATAAGGTTTATGACAAGACCACAAAAATCTTAAACGATGATTGAGTGAAACATTTAAGTGAACAACAATGCCACCATGTAAATTTAATACTGAACAAGTAAATTGTTTTACTCAGATTTATAAACCTGTATTGTATTTGAGTAGATTTATCCCCAGTCTTGAATAATTTTAAGAAAACGAAAACGTATAATTATATTGTCTGCAGGGTTAAAAAAAAAGTACAAAATAGGCAGGAAACGTGGAGAAAGCGTGTAAAGAAAACATTTAAACAAAGCGTCACCAACATTCAGTCAGATCAGTCTAACAGACTCAGCTACAACGATTCGTCACACACACGGTCATATTTTGTATTGACAGGTAATCCGTATTCAGCAGGATTATGCCACCGTTTTGGTGCGCTTTTAGCCGCGTACAGCAATGAGGATTGGAAAACGCAAACGATTTCGGCAGGCTACCAGAGAAAATAGTTGCAGTCGGATTGGAAAAATTAAGTGTTAATAGGAAATCCCAACATTCATCGATAACATGTCTAGGGAAACACGTCAGTTTCAAAAGTCCCCGGTGAGTTGATTGACTTAAAAATAACCATTAGCAGAGTGAGATTTTAAAAACGACGAAATGGAAATATTTTAACTTCTAGATGAGCTCAGTAACCTTCTGTTATCCATATGCATATTGCAGCAATATGCAAAAAAAGTCGATGCAGGCACCACACACGTTTACCAGCTACAATGGAGGTGCACAGTAGGGGGAGAACGGTTTGAGGGATAAGATGTCCCACGCTGCGAGATGGTATGTGGTGCCAAGTCATCTGAACAGACCAACTGAGATTACCTTTGCGTCGTATTGTGAGAATGCCGCAAAGTCCCCCCATTATTTCGTGCAACAAAAATGGGCAAACCCGGCGAAAATGAAGCCTTTGTATACGACAACTTTGGTGATGAAATCGTTCAACAGAATGCTCAAGACCACGAACAACGAAAATAAAGCGCCGGCACTATGTTCAAATACTTGTTTGATACACATTTTTTTCAGGTGACTCCAAAGATAAATCAATTTACCAAAAAGAGGCTTTTATTACAGAGAAAAACAGCGACTTTTAATCAGCGTTGGTGAACAGTTTGTCGAAGAGTAGAATTGTAACGCATCCACTTGATCTGCAACATCCTAATATCTGTTTCTCCTGCCACAGTTAAGCAGTGGAGTATAATGGATGCCAATAGCTTAGGCATTTCTGGTATGAAGCCTGTTCACCAACGGTACTCGTAAGAATTCCAGATTTCCTGCTCGAATACGAGAACTACTATCGAAATTTCCAGAGCTGAGGGACTTCCAATAATTCCCCACTACTTTCTTTGAAAAGTGCCGGAACAAGGTGTTTTTGAGAGCTGAAAGACAATTTTGAACCTCCGTTTGAGTAGGTGATCCTGCACCTGTTTAACAGAGCAAGAGTTCATGCTTATGTCGATAGCACAGCAGAAGCATACGGCAAGTTAAGTTGGTTCCATAAGTATTCTGTCAAGTTATCTAGACTACCAAACTTGTTGTGAATGAGTGCGTTAATCGTCTTGCTCATGAATGCAGCATGACGGACACCCTGGGTCAGAGATAAAAATAAACTTAAGTAGTCTGGCAGCACCATAAGAAGCAAACGTAAACTGTATTCTATTAACCTCCTTAATTAACCAAGGTTCACGACGGGTGATCGAGCAACGCCTTATTTCCTAAGGATATCCTTCTTTAACAAGCTACAGGAATTTCCTTGAAGAATATTTCGTCTGATACCTGACAGAACGATGAATCGTTGTGAGATATAATGTTTGTTTGAACCGAAATCCACAATACCACGATTAACTGGGCTCATTGACGCTTAGAATGTTAAAAATTAGTACTTTCCGGAGACAGACCGTTACCAGAACACATTTACAACAAACGTTCACCGTTTTCCGTTCAGCGAGTACCGTAAGAGTGCGGGTCACCTGAGCCACGTTCGTCAGCTCTTAGCCTGCCCGACTGAGCGCGCAAGTCACCAGCCAATACGACAATATCCGTGCACCATGCAGTGTGTCAAAGTTTTGTCAGCTGACAAAAATCATCCCTGACTGTGTCCGGAATACAGTGTGAGGGGGCATATGCCGCAACAACAAACATACAACTTTGTGGTGGGCACCTCCTGTAAGCCTAAACGTACCTTCGAGTCTGACCGCTCACGTTAAGGTTCCTGCAGTCTGAATGACCCGTGGGTTCAGCTTCTGCTGCAGCAGCTCTCATGAGAGTGTAGCGACCCTATTTGTTTACGATTAACTGTGTTGAATTCATGATTGCTAATTGTATCATTTTTGTTTCCAACCTTTTTATGTGTTTAAACATTAGTTTGAACGAGTATGAGAACGGAAAGGTTTCCGTGCACAGGAACGTACTACTGACGCTGCGCGCTCACTTGTCGTTTCGCTGTATCATCTTCTCGGTATGTTATTTGTTCGCCCACGACAACTTCGCGTGTTGACAATATACTCCTTGTTTATTCGTTGTGTTGTTCTCAACCGGCCGTCTTCGGTTCATTCGATTCTACAAGATCTTCTGGGTTATAACTATTGAGTTTGCATTACACGGTAGTTTTGTACACATGCCTAACAGTGACATTCATATACAGTCCAGTTCAGCGATGATGGCTCTTACCTGAAGCGGCGAAGAAGAACACTACCAATCGTGTACTTGTTTCAAGTTACTGAACATCCTTCATAACTCTAATTGGGGACTCGAGTCCCTTAGCGTTTGTGCCAAACAGGCCAACGTGTGGAGAGGTAATTAAATTTCGGCTGCCTTGAGAAATACGTATGGCTTCAGAGCAAATGAGTTGAACGTGTTCAGACGGATAGCGTTGAAACATATTTTAGGACAATTTCAATGTGAAATGGGTCCTGACAAAATCCATCCCAGAATCCTCAGAAGAGCAACCGATAGTCTGGCAGAACACCTTTATAGACTGCTAAAACAGACACTCCAGATTGGCATTCTCCCTAGTGCATAGAAAGAAGCGACGGTCACGCCCATATTTAAAGCGGGTGACGGACACTCTCCGGCTAGCTATCAGCCTTACCAGTATTCCACGCAAGATAATGGAGCGCTTAT
>LUCH01017655.1:0-28958 GCA_013368495.1 Paragonimus heterotremus
GAATACTCAACCACTTTCGCTTGTGAGTAATGATCAGGTTGCCTGGTCGTCTCAAAATGGAGACACAGTTACTGTCTGTTAACTCCAATCGATAACCTCGAGACTGTATTACCAGGGTTTTTGTGTTTTTCCATCGTTTAGTTTTTTCTATTTGCTCATCAGTTTGTCTGCTGTATGTGTATTGTTTTTTTACTTATTTTCCGACGTACATCCAGGATCCACTGATTGCTTTATTTTACTCAGTCCTCTCTAAAGGATGCTTTTTTGATGTGCGCTTAAAAGTTGAACCACATGCTTGGCCACTTAGTATCTGACCACCCACCTTTTCTACTGTCAAGTTCACTGTTTGCATATTGGTCCTGGGTTAGTCAATCCTGTGTCATTCCAGCTTTCAGAACGCAACGACGATTGGTGGTCGGATAAACTCTGGTCTTTTATTTCTGGGAGCTCTCGATCGGCTGCCCGTCCGGCTTTAATTTCGCATGGCCGAGAAGAGCAGTAGTAATTTCGGTCCAGCATACATCGTCAAATATTATTCATGCCAGAATCTCGCTGTTATTACTCAGGAATGTTCAAACGTACTGTTTATCCCATCACAAATTCACTAGAAGTCAGTGACCAGCATCATCCATTTAAGCGTCTTCACTTTCTCCAGAACTAACTACTCAATGGGCATATCGTGAATGTGAACATATATGCATTGCTTTCGCTCCGTATTATGTCATGATTGAATAAAGCGCCTACTCTGAGCACATTGCGTTGCTGCGACCGTATAGAACGTGAACACATACAGAGGTCAATATGTTCTCGTGTTCGGCTGGCCTGTATGGTTCTATCACGTGGCGATAATTGCGGTTTAGAAACCAGAATAATCGAAGTTGTCTGGCTGTGTGTCGGTGTGAAATCTAGGTTCAACACCTTTGCCAAACTGACGGCTGCGACAATCGTCTCTTGGCCAAAGTTGCAGATAGTATTCATAGTGGTAAAGCGACAAAATTCGAAGAATCCATCCAGATAAAAATTACCAAGGATAACCGTTTACTAATTAAATTTCTACACACCCTATATACAGTATATTCCTATGGAGTCCACTTGTTGCAATTATGAATGACATACAAGCCTCAGAGAGAAAAAAATACATGATGGTAATTGCCTAATTCTACTTCTACCCTGGGAAAAATTTTAAAAAATGAAATACCTTCAACAACGAAACGTAAACCGTCTTAAAAGGTTACTTTGATGTTTTTCAATGTAGACCTGTTGAAAACGATAGCATTATAACATACTGTGGAACCGTTAATACTGTACCATTCATCCTGTACGGAAATACAACGATCTTCTTCTGTTGACTGTTGATAGTAAAGACACTCGCTTGACAATCCAATGATGAATTCGTAATAACTATCGTGTTGACTACCTGTAGGTTAAGGGAATACACGGTGCCACGTCCGATCTCAAGGGTTCTGCTTGTATATGGAACTAGCGTACATTCGAACTTCGAGAGTTATAAAGAAAATTCTCGTAGACAGGTTTAATTGCTGAGGTACCTCGTAGTCACTCTAACAGTGAACATGAAGGAATTAAATGTTCCACTGGTACTTCCAGTAGACATTCCCAAACGATTTGTCAGGCACGTTTTATTGTGAACCAGAGAGTAGTACTAAAATGACTGCAACGCTTAGGTCCAACACTGAATCCTTTTATCGTTAATAAGATAGCTGGTGTCAGACTGATAACTACTAGGTAAGTTTATTGATGAGATACACAATCCGACAAAAATGTCCCCATATAATGAGGAGTTTTGAGCGAAGAAACAACAGTTTTTCATCCGCAGTTTGTTGTCTTATAAATAGGCAATTTACCACATCTGCCGTTTCGTATTTAGTCATTGTGTCGTTCACATTGGTAGCTTTTATATCCCCCCACGGGATCCGCAGTTTTAAGTTTGAAGCATTAGATTTAATCCATTGTTAAGTTTACATTCCAGTTGGGATAGTCATGTAGTGTCATGGTGTTCGTTACCACGGCGAACTGACTGATCCTAAACGTGTTCAGACGGACCAAGATCATTTTGTTATCGGTAAGACCTTTGGGCTCCGATAGACGTGTGACGTTGCGTTGTTTAGCTCGAAGGTCCGGTAGCTGGCGTAGCTAACCGCCTGAAGCAGATAGTTCTCAAGCAAAACCGCATTAACATCACCACTCACTGTTTGACTGAGTACTACCAGTTTTCTTCTTCTGATTACCCCGGGAGTATCACACACGTGGATTGTTCCGCCGTTATTTTGAGTAACAGATTGAACCAACAATGGTAGGAAATGGACATCGCTGTCCTGCCACACTCGATTACGAACATCTTGATTGTGAAGTTGAGAAGGGCACCCATCAGTCCATCAACCACTGGTGTTCATACCGCAGAGGTCAAACACAACGCAAAATTGCCCGCAAAACTCGATATTGCTTGTGATTCCACGTATGTACTGGAATGTGAAGAAAACACCTGGAACGTAGTTTACTCACGTAAGCTCCAGTGATCTCCCCCAGGTAACTCAAGCTAAGAATTCTCGAGTTAGAACAGTTATGTTGTAAACTGCCTCGCTTTAATTGCTTGCAGTAGGTGTTGGGCGTTCCGTCCCCTAATGATCATTATTTCCTTATCACTGGGACGGCTACCGCTTTACGCTGCTTGACATGACCAAATGTGGGCAGTTTCCTCGGGATTCCAGAAGAGACCTCTTTACCAATCAGTATAATATTAATAATTAATCCTATGTTTAACTGTGCATATGGTTCAATACACAATTACAATATGGAGATATGTGTTGATTTTCGTTGTTTTGCCTTTTGGATTCACGACGATTTTGAGAAGAATCATGCTATCAGTAACTGCTTGAATGTGTAAGAATGGTATTTCAGAATCTAGGCTCAGTTGACCACACTCAAATCGAAATGAATCCATCTCATGTTTGATGTCAAACAGTAATCTTTCCCACCAGTCTGTTGCCATCAATAGGGCATTTGTTTAATATTCTTATTCTTAGCGCTTTAATTGACCACAGCGTTCTGGTCAAGAGGACTGTACCCCAAGTCTGGACATGACTGGCAGTGACCATTGATAGTTCGCACTTCTTTGAACCACAGAAGAATCTAGCGCGAGATATGGAAATATACTTAGAAAGGTCCGAATACCTGGAGTGGGATTTTTGCTGAAAACTCTTCACGAATTTTGAAATGACGAGAAGCAGTAGAATCAGAGGATTGTTTACCGAGATGTTTTAGGGATCTAGCAAACAGTACAAAAGTTTGGACGGAATAAAAACGGGGAAAACAAGTGAGCAATACATCCATTGGGGGAATACGAAAACCCTAATAAATCTACTACCCAAGTGGTACAGAACAGAAAAATAAGTTAAGCTCCTCCGGATTTTGGTAAAAACATCATTAACATGAACTAATCATGTCGTGTTGTTACTCAAAATATTCTCGAGATATTTAACAGAAGGGAATCGAGATAAAGGCACGGTAGTTGCGTGAGAGAAGGAACATGCTTTAGGTTTCTCTTACTGGTTCTCTTTGATGAACGAAAACAATATGTGAGCACATTCAGATGTTTTACAAAAATCTGACTAAATTGCTAACTTGCGTAAACTGTCCAACAAGGCTGCAGATGGAAACCGATTTGTGCGTCTGATGCCAAACACAACGTTGTTTGCATATTTGGTTGCAAATCTGTGACTTTCTATCGGCATAGATACAGCAGAAAGTGAAATTAAGAAAGGGGAGATGATCACACCCTGTAGAACAGCGGAAGCAGTGCTCAGTGACGATGAGGCATGACCACCGAATTGAGTCAGTTGACTTCTGTTTGTAAAGTAACCAGGCAAAGGCTCAACAGTTGAAGTTTGGATTCTAGATTCGTTAAGAACTCGAAGTAGCCTCACTCGAACAACGCTCTTAAAATCATCGCTACAGTCCAAGGGTGACTCTTAATTTTCCATCAAGCGATGACAGAATGGAACGTACCAAACAAGCGACAGCAGTAAGGATACAGCGGGAGTGACGATAGATAATATAACTAGAATTAGTGATGTTCGCTTGAGTTTCCATTAGAGCAGGAATAAACTTTATGATAACTTTCAGTGTTACAGATATACATGAGATCGATAAAAAATCGTGTTTCCTTTTTGAGTTTTGCTGTTACACATGCCATCGTCCAACATTCAACAATTTTGCATTGTTTAAAATCAGTGACTAAATAACTGAGTTAGGGGTCAATGTAAAAAAAGTCTGCGCACCTTATAATAATAGTCGGTGATGGAATATAAGGTTTCAGTATAGTTTCACCAGATCAACCTTTTGTGAATCAAAAGAAACACGTATCAGACAATTTTGTTTTCATTGCTCCTTCCTTATGCTAAATGCAACACATTTATTTGGGTTCACTTGGGCAGTGAATCAATAGGGTAAAAGATGGTAATCATTAATGTCAAAAAACCTATTTCATAGCTCAGTTGTATGTTCGTTTTACTTCCACACCACCTTTGCCTCTCCAGGATAAAAGTGTATTGCCTGTACATGCTACCTCCTTTTGTGTTTGTTCCTGTGAGACAACTTACTTAGGCCGCACAACAAAGCGATTATCTGCAGGCATCCGGGAAAATTATCCGACATGGCTGACTCGAGGATTGATAAAAGCTTGCTCACCGGTGGTCACTGCATTCTTGGTCGAGTCAAACAGTCTGATCAACCCGGCCGATTTGTTCAAGCCGATCTATGGAGTGTGTGGAATACAACTGAGGTGTGTCAAAGGTCGTTCACTAGCCATAGCAGAAAACAGTACAATCCGTTTACACCCACCCCTATTATGATGAGGGAAGTCTCTGGGCAAACTACTGAACCTGCTATGGCTGGGATCGATCTGTTACGTAGAAGTAGCGACTTTTCGAAAAACATTTACAACCCAAGTTACTGGAGTTACGTAACTAGACCTCACGAGTTTGACTAACTTAGATTATCGGTTACCATCTCTTACCCTACTGATGTACTGCTCCAGGCGAACCCAGATAGATGTGTTGTATTTAGCTCGATGTTGAAACACTAAGAACAAGCTTGTTTGCTACGCGTTTCTACTGATGATTAAACCGGACATATTCATGATACTTTGTGAATGATCAAAAATCGGTCATATGTGTTCCATCAGAGTGTTCCTCCTTTATAGCGATCTCTTTTCTACTGGTGATACCAGTTATATGCAGGATAAATAGCACTGAACTACCGCCTCCGCAATCGTTACGACCGGCGCCGCTTGACAATGTAACCCGTACAGGGTACATTACGAGGGCATTACCCTCTGAGAGTAATTATTACGTTCAAAATTTGCTCATTTGTTCACGACTGTGTAGAGTTAGATATCACGCACATTGAAGTTTTGTCTCACAACGTACTTTAGGAAGCAACATTGGTTATTGTAATTTCCGTCTGAGCATCCATTCGTCTTTACGTAACTCGTCCAATAGTGTTTTTGAGGCAGTTAGTTAAAGTGTTGTATTCGAAGTATTTCATCAGTATGCGCACGATCACAATCCAGCTTTTTACAGTATTGATCAGTTACCTTCAGGCCCGTGAAAACTCTCCATTCAACCAAATTGCGGTAAGTTATCTTCCTACGTTGTTCTTCAAATCACCACCGACATTAATGTCTCATTGATAGACGGGCCTCGTGCCATTCCACTCAGAACAATCATCACCCCTTTCATTTTGTTAAGCGGGGCAGCAAGTGGGATATTCTCATTCATAAAAATTCCCGTCCACTTTTCTAACCCCAATGCTTCCATGTTTGCCAATACGGCTTCACTTTCGTCCCAAACATTCAGCCCTGGGTTGTATATTGTCTTGGACACAACTACCGAACCAATGGTCGCAACTGTGTGATAACCAATCAGATCGGAGTAAATGAAGAGACCGATGTGAATGTGTATTTGACTGAACTAACATGGGAACAATGCAATTATACATAAACACACCACGATACTGTATCTGAAACGTTGAAGTAACCAGACCAAATTTTACGAGCGATATGAGAAGTATCCAGTCTATTATAGACAAGGACTTGGCGCATCCCAGAGAGTCCGAAAGTCTCCCTCAGTTCAAAGAAATGCTTGCTGATCAAGCGCGATGGAAATTTTGGCAGCCGTTCTCCAGGTCAAACGGACCTCAATATTGCAACCACCTAAACGGGAGAACAATGGATGAACTAACCAGTCAAACTGGAAGCCGCAGCATCTACAGACCGAAAATAAGTAAGTAAATCACAGAACCCTGTAGATTAAATGCGTCCGTATTCTACATTTCATGATCGAATGAATATGGTTCAGCTGTTGTCATGAGACCTCAAATAGCATCAGTTCTATAACACCTAAAAAACATTGGAAGATTGTTTTGTCTGTTTTATGTTATATTTTCCGAAGGGTTGCATTACCTAACAACATACTAATCTATACATTATTAAACTTGTTACCGACTAATGCTGTAATACGTTTCGCAAACCTATGCCACCAAAGGGGCGTTAAGATTAGAATAACATAAGTACGATCTGTTTTCCCAGTTTTGCTCCTTTGTGTATACCATAATTTTAGGTCGTCATCATTTTTGTGTCTTAATTTGTGGTAACCTGTTGATACGTTCTGAGTAATAGTGTAACAACAGTCTAATTATCAGATGCACACTGTTGGGCAACGAAGGTAGGGATGAGTTATAGATAGATAAACGTTGTCGGAGTAGTTGTGATTGATTTGTCCGTCCACTCCCTACGTGAAAGATCGTTACCTTTACAAAACTGCTCGTTACAGTGTGCCTTGATTGAAGGTTCACTCATTTAAAATAAACAATACAATTTATTTTGTTACCTCTTGTTGTTATTTGCTTTTGGGTAGCCAGAGTTTACAGTGTTCCTTGATGAATACTGATCATTTGTCCATTCCATATCTTTCACTCGAACCTGCATATGCTCATCATTTATTCGTGTGACCCAACACAATTCCGTAAGGTCTGGTATACTTACCGAGAGATAAAACAACTCTGTTGGATAATCAAAATGCGGTAGGGGTACACATAAATTACAAGTACATGTAAGGATATGAATGGAAGTCTGCATGTGTTACTAATCTATTATGGACTAGTTAAAATTGGCATGAACGTTCCCGAACTATATGATGATGGCGATTCACTTCATGTATGGACTAATGCCTTGTCAACTAGAAGAAGTGGGATAGTATTTCTCAGTCAAATGACCAATTATACGAAATAAAAGGCCTTACAATGAAAAAATTTCCTCGCGAGATACAGTCCACCGCTGTCTCACTGTACTGGCTCCCAAGTCGACTCACAACAACAAGTGTCCACCCCAGTCAACTCGGTCACCTCACCATTTTCTCACAGAACATTTTTGGGATCAACATGACTAGGCGCTTTCCCTGGTTATGAAATCGCAGACGCTTCTCCAGTTGAAATTACCTCTACAGATACACGGTAGCAGGTAAACTGTGAAAAACATACCTATGACTATCGATCACGTGCAACAAATTCCGGTGCTAACCGGACATATGTGAAAGCGTAATGGTTTGTCAGTAAGAACTATGTATTTTCGTGGCTGGTATGTACCAATTTATTAATACCGATTACTCTTGTTTAGTTTTTTGTTCAAGTATGTACACTTGAGGTTAGCCCCAGTAGAGTGCTAGAATCCAAAGAAATAAGCGTGGGGCATAGGTCGAATAGTGGGTCAGAACATTAACTCTGAGTAATCTTTTGGAGTAGTCATACTCCCATGGTACCTCCGGCCTGTTCAGGTATATGACTTAGCATACGCGCACTTGGGCCTTCATGAAACCGCGGTTTCACATGAGTTGCTATAATAATCTTCATACGAACCACATAGTATAACACATGAGTACGGGTGTACACATGAATGAGAAGAGTGAGGTCCGGCATTTTGGCTTTACTCATCTGAGAACAGAACATATTTGCTAAAATGGTACGAGGTGTGGAAATAGTGGGGTAACGATAACTTCTCCCACTATCATTAAGTTGCATGTAAGTAAAAAATGGCGGACTGTTAGAATAACGTGAATTGTGTCGCTGCCCCATCTCATTGTTTTATACGCTCTAGCTGAATTTGCAATTTTGACGCCTTCCACCAATTCAATAAATACGCTGACTTATGTGTTAGCGGATCTGTTGCACAGGGTTCTGACTTCGGTTGTGAGAGGAGAGTTCATGTATATACACACGAACGATGCCCACTACTAGTAATGGACTAATCTGTGGGAACCTTTTCACTTGGTAATTTCGAACCTTCTAAATATCACCAGCTGCCAGGGACGATCTCCTCGAGAACACTGTTATTCGGGATTCCATTATCTGTAAATGATGGCAATACAATTTGGTTGATGGTATCATTCACAACATCATCGACTAAACATCCGGTTGCTATTGCTGTGGTAGTGGATAAAAGAAGTGATTTCTTCAGAGGCACTGTACGTTTATTGCTGTCGTTAGATGGGTTGATGTTCGAAACGAACCTTCAGCAGATGTTTTGAACAAGGCACTGCTTGTACTACAACAACGTTATGCATAGCGATTGTATTCACAGAAGAAACCTGCAAACCTTGGGGCATTCAGTATCAGTTGAGTTCATAGAAGCTGCAGTGTATGTTGATTAGACAAGCTTGAATCCGGAAATGACTGAGATTATTTTTGGGTTATTGAAAGTAATCTGGATGAGTAATGGTTGTCTTTAGATTTAGCGTTTTTGTTCAAAAAGTCTCTTACAGATAGGATTAAAAACCGCCTCGTATGTGAGTGCACCACGCATCGCATCATTACGTTGCTATTAAACAATGGTCGTTTAAAAAATGCAATTTTTGCGAAAGCTCGGAGATTCTGAAGATGTCAATCAATGTCTGCGTCAGTCTGTTGATTGCGTTTTGTTAAGGCATGGCAAAGGAAAGTTGTCTTTTCTAGCTAACACATGGGTAGAAAACAAAATGTGCATAAAATGGATTTTCCGGTCATCTGCATGGTGAACAGTGATGGAGTCAGGGGAGTGCACAACGATACACTGCCAGGGGATCCGTACGTCACCAACTTCCGGGTAATTCGAATCTGCTTCAAAGCTTTAAGGTGGAAAGAATTAGTTCATTTTGGCTTACTTTTCCGGATGAATATACGAGTATAACTGTACAAACGAATAAGGAGACTGACGGCCACGTAATTGGGCTTTGTTTTTATGAGCAGAAGAAATATGCACTGATATTATTACAGATGCGAGGTTAGTAAAGTAACAATTGTACACTTTCTACATGATCAGAGTTAAGTCACTCAACTAAGCAGTTTGGTTGCCACTAACTTGGCTTAAACAATCGATCATTGCCTGATCCTAAGCTGGATCGATTCTACCGAGTAGTTAGGATATAGAATTCGGGAGAATCCGGGTTCCGAATCTCAAAGGCAGTGACGTGGACGATCAAATTTTGATTTCTTCTAAGGTGGGCTATCTTGGCAGGACAATTTAGTTCATGCGTTGGCGACTCATAAGCCACTAGCAGAAAGCGCATATAGTTATTCTGAAATAAACTCCGTTTTGGCTATTTTAATAATGCGCCTCTCTGAATTATACGTATTTGATGCTGAACTGTGTGCAGTGTTCAAAAAAGATCTATGCAGATACTGACAGAAATAAAAACAGTCTCCTTGCATATCCTACTACCTACGATAAGGTAATGAGCTAAATCATGGGAGCGTCATCATATGTCCCAAGCTGCCAGCAAGAATCGGAATATTGTTGCATTGTGTCAAGCTTAGCTGTTGCTAGTCTGACAGGAATTACAGACTGCTCTGGATGAATCATATGAGCTTAAACCACAACAAACCAACATTGATCTGTAGTTTCAAATGCAAGTGCGTAGGAGAAGCTACGTTTTGTCTTGTAAAACCGATGAAACAATGATAACAACGGCTTGGTACAACCTGGCTGTTGCAGGATGGCTAAGTCAACTCTCTCTCTAGTGGATCGAATTGGGGACTTCGAAGAATTCGATCACAGAGCTAAGTACCGATGTCCCTTTAGAGAATTGACTGAACCAACTTAGAACCTTGGGCGTCTTTCGTAGACAAATTTGTATGATACATACATACACATACACACACAAAATTCTTACAGAAGCTTCATAGAATCAAACGAATGTGGACCGTCATAGGGTATGGTTCTTGTTAGGAGAGTAGAGTATATTCTGACTAGCCAAGATAATTGAACGGACCGGACTCCACGGACACTTCTTTTTTGTCTTAATTTTAACGTGAAAGAACGTAATGTAACTGTAATACAGCTTTGATTTCAATTTCATAACTTTATATCAAAAAAGGCAAGTTTTTATACTTAAGTAAGGTACGTTGGTCACCAATGCACATACACACTGTTCGTGTTAGTGGAAGCTAAAATAACACTGTTCCAATGGGACCTCGCTCCGGATTCACTGTGTTCCATAAGTCGCCCGCTGGTTGCTCATGTGAATGACATTTATTCCCGTCTGTCAAACCTTCATTGCTTTAATTTATCGGTTGCTTGATTCCGGTGTGGACCAATCCCGTTTGGTATTCTGTCTACTTAACAGTCTGTGTCTGGTCCAGTGCACTGAGCGTACTAATTAGGATGGTCGGTGGCCAGAGGCCGTGTCGCGATCCAATGCGGACCAGCAGTTGGGGAATCAACAGTGAGCTAACAGTAAATCTCTTGCAAGTTCACTGGCTCGTTGGTGGTGCTCATTAAATCATGTCCATTTGGGTTGAACAGAAAAATCGGGCAACACGACCAAGATGGTGCAGGTGCGTGTGTGCGCTTGCGTGTGTTTGTGCATGACTGCATGTATGAAAGATGACCGCCCAGTCCATTGCTTTCAAACCGACACAAGCGAGGCCAGAATGACGCGCAGCACAAATGTAAACGACCCGCCTGATTTTGAACACCTGTTATCGCACTAATTCACACATTCGACATACATTGCACCCATATTTCCGCTACAAACACAATTACCCACATTTGTGTGTGCATTGTGACCGCGTGGAAACGAGCACATAAGCAAAAGATGAAAAAAATGTTACGGGACCATTTTAGACCACCAACAGATGAAAATTAACTCCCAACATTCTTGAACTGATCTCTTTGAATCACTGTACCAGCCGCTAGTCTGCAATTTTAATTGGCCTACAAAGTCGGTAAACAGCATTGTGCCGACTTTTGAGAGGTGTCGGAGAATCTTAGGTTAACAGTAAACATAGTTGTGGGTTTTATTTCAACACTGACTGAAAGACCATAGAAAGTGGATAAAAGTGACAGTGTCTCATTGTGAATGGGATGAAATTCGTAATCGGTGGATGTGAGAGTGGAATGCGTTCCAGTGGTAACCACAATCAATATAAACCAACAATCATTTTAAAAGAATTACTAGCTGTGGAAAACCGAGTGCAACCAGGGTGTCTAGATGTAGCTATAATGACGAGTGAAAAATGAAAACACCTTAGAATATGTAAATGTTTCGGGATTTTGTTCTGTATATAAATAGAACGCAAACAATTAAAGTAACAAGTCGACAGGTTTGCACAATACGGAGGGGACTCATTTTCGTATACGTTCTTTTCTCTGAGGCAGTTTAACAATAGCTTAGGTTGGGCTGTTTACGAATATAAGGGAAATGCAACTGGAAGCTAAGTAGAGGAAATTTAGATAACGTTACTGGTCTGGATTCATGTGCGCAGCGAAACACCGAAACGCTGAGGCAACAGTCACCCAGTTATGCATATCTGATGCTTTGTGAAAATCGATAGGAAAAATAATTAGGTAAACTGTAATGCAGATTGTGTCTCACGTCTGACCAGATTGAATGAAAGTGGAAAACTCGCAGCCAATTAAGCGTAATCAACGAGTCGAACAGGATGTTTCAGTATGAGTAGGTTGTTATAATGAATTAGTTCTACTTAAAGTGAAGAAACCTGCTACCTAAGGTGTTTGTAACTCTCTGACAGTTGGCGTAATTTTACTAGTTCATCTGTTTACGGAACTTTCATGAACCTCATAATTCATCCAAGAAGCAATCTCAAATTCCTTTCAAGATCTTTTTGAGACAAGGGCGACACGCTATTCAAAATAATTCACCACTTTACCTGTGCATCATCTTATGTTGAAAGAATAATCAGTCAAGTTAAATTAACCTAGGTTGTTCACTGAGGAGAAATGCTACCAAGGTATTTACTGAACATTGTGACCAAGCAATCATGTCAGTTTTCTAGATGTGGGGGGGGACTTAAAGAGATCATTCTGTATTCCCTGGGCTTAGAATTCACTATTCTAAACCGTCGCGCTATGCGTAAACGAAGCCGACTATCAGTTGCATGGTTTTGTTTGCACTCCGATTACATCGAGCGTTTCTGTATAGGTATAAATTAGCCTGACAATATAACACATGTAGTAAACATGAAAGCTAAACATTCCGTGTAATTTAACTGCATAAGCCGTCTAAGCAACTGGAAGCGATTCAGCAGTATATCTATTTATTTATATACAGGTTTTATTTAACAGTTTTCTTAACTGTGTTGTATTGATTGTGTATCCAAAGCAAAGGTAGTCTCTGGATGTACGAATAGACTTGCTCTCTCCTGAACACCTTTCTATAGCTCTAAGTAAGCAGCATTGAGACGACCTTAAATACTCAACTGGATGGAAGATGCTTGGTTAGCTTCAGATCGCAATTATCAAACTACTTTTTAGGTCCCTAGCCAGACTAAAATTAACTGGCTGTACCTAAATGAATGCGTCAAATCCTTTTCACTAATCGCTAAATCATAAAGTAGGGTAGCGTTAAAATGATTTAAGCACAATCCGGAATGATATATTGTAGAATGTTGTTTTGGTTTACGGATCACACACTGAAACAAGTTGATTGAGTAAAGTAGATGTGCGAGCAACACACAGAGCAGTCAGTCTGCCAAAACGAACCAGTCAATTTTAAGACAAGAAAATGGTTACGTCAACCGTCTTTGCACACGTGTCTGATCAGTATAACCTCACTGAAAGCGAGAGAGTTCAGGATGGCATTGCGTAGTTTTATGACAAACGAAATATCCGAGTTAATAGGATAGTCTGTCTACGAAGTACACTGACCGGTCTATGAAGTGTCGCTTCTCGCTTTGTGTACTATTTGCCCGTTCTACTATGACGATTATTTTTATGAACCGCTTTCCCAAGTGTTCAGCGGTGCGCTAACGTAAAAGCTTATTGGTTAATTCTGTGCAGAATCTTTACGGCTGCGGTTAGGCTGGTAAGTAACAAGGCAGACAGAATGGTATATTTTGCAACATGCTATGCTTTTAAGGCCAACTTTGATGATAGCATACTCAACTGGTGTCTTAGACGCGTCCGTTTAAGTGTACTTTATATTCGCTGATAGCCTGTGCTGGATGGATGGTTTCCGTTGGATGACAGTTTGCAGAAGGTCCTATTTTGTTGTGAGTATTGGTAAACTTATGTAGACAGCTGCTTATTGACGATGTTTCCAGACTGAGACCATTTTCATGCTTCAAGCATTTATTGCCACAGATGTAAGGCAAAAGGAAAAAACCGAATATTTCATGTAACCATCCAGCAGAGTAACAGGAAGATGTGTCATAAATCGTTTCTTTCACTTTCGGATACTCCTAAACCTAAACTATTCCTTCTGGGATTTTGGGTTCCTAAAACTGCTCGGATCATTTGCCATACGACTTACATCAATAAATTAATCAAAAACATGGAAGGATGAATTGGTGGCACCACTTAAATCAACGTTTATTTTCATTAATGCAACTGATCCGCCTTCTTGTCCACAAGTTGTATTCTTCGAGACATGGACTTGTATATTCATCTGAGTAAGAACAAATGCAACTGGTCACAAACAATGATGAACATGTGGTCATCTTTTGGGACAACGTTCATCCAGGTTGTAAATGAAACAAAAAAATGAAATAAAATGGATTCCACGAGTAAAGTGAAACATTGTATTGCTTGGTGATCTCCTAGTAGATTTTTGAGTTGCATCAAATCTCGAATCTAATGATGCTACTCCTGGAAACTACTAGAGTGTGCTTACAATATATTATATTCATGAGTCACCCACAAAACCGTTGACAAACACAGTGTGTTGGCTAAATGGTAGCCTGCCGCTCAGTTGCACTAGTAAAGGATTGGTATTCTAATCAAAAAGTTATTATATGTTGATAATGTAGATAAGTTAGTGACCTCTCCCTACTGAATCTGTTTGTGCTGTTTGGGTGGACTCGAACAAATGAGTCTGTAGATCAAAGGGAGTACTAAAGCATAGCACTGTTGAACATAATCTGATAACACAGTAGAACTGAAATATGTGGCCGGAACGCAACGTAAATCCTCGTGACCACGCCTCAAACCGAACCAGAATACGTTGTCAGAATTGGCAATGCAACCGAGGTCGGTAAATAGAGTACGCAAATTTCTTTAGGCAAGGTGAATACCCCTAATACCCGCAAACTTTCTGTTAACTGTTAACGATCATAGGAGGCTGTAAGTATGACCGTAGAGCATGTTTTGATTCTGACTCAAAGTTAAACGTGAAGAATTCGAATGTTTGCAGACTGCGCTAAACTTACGAATTCCCAGTCGTCCCCAAGCATGTCACTTAGTAAGCTTAACAAATTTTGTAATATACTGCTCACTAAAATAATACATTCTTTCAAAGGAACATGGCATGCATCGAATGCTGGTTTGTAACACATCCGTTCTCCTAGGCACGCAGCCACATGCTGTTACCCTCATTATGCATTAGGGAACCCTCATCAGGTACGTTTTAGCTTTATAAAAGGGTGCTGCGTCAAACAATCCCCTTGGGAAACCAGTGCGATGTCTCAAGATCAATGGAGCTCTTTGATAACTGAGATCAACCGAAAATAGTATCGTTTCTGTACACTTTTATCAACTGATTCGAAGCCAGTCGGTAAACCTGTCAGTCAATAAGTTGATCATTTTATCAGCCAAAACCCTAATACCGTTACTGGCTTCCTAATCTTACACAACGCTACATCATACGCTAGGCGGTGAAACCCAAACAGAATATACGCTGGTGCTTTGGTTATCGCATCCAGTCTCAGTGTTGTCAGTGTTCACTGACTAGATTCGGTTATGTAACTTCTGTGGGTATGCCCTCTTACATTATCGAAATTCTGCCTGATAATGCTACCACCACTCTCCATCTACTGTGCCATTTAGGCCGAGCTATCCCATGATACCTTATACGTTATTATCCACTCAGTCCTCTCGCCCGCATTGCATGCTCACTTTTCTACCAACACAAGTCGTAAATAGTGCAAACTCTGTTCGGAGACATGCTGTAGACCGACACTTGTGCAAATGTGGTGTTCATAAAAGCCCAGTTAAGTGAAATGAACGCAGTATATGAACGGTTTCATCTTGAGTACGACGAACGAAATAATTAGGAATTCACATCCGATACAAAAATGATTCTCATTATTTGGAAGACATCCATTTGAGAAAAATCTGGACTTCGGCCGGATTCGAACCAACGACAGAAACAACATGCCCAAACGCGGCAAAAGTCCTACCAGTTGGGCTACAAAGTCAGTGTAGTAATTGATCTGAAACGTCCCGCCTTTGTAATTCCTTGATCGCGATGACTTATGCAAACGGTCCTCATGAAAGTGAAACTCAGGTAAGGTGATCTGGATAGACCAAGCATAAGCTAGCTTTCAAACTCGAAAGCATAACTCTTTTACACAAACGAATCTTTATCATGCCCCAAGACAACACCATGTGCTATAGGTGTAGAAGTCCGTTACACACCGAGTGTATGCAAGTGTAACTGGTTCTGTGATCACTTACACAAATGAGATCATTACCTGCTAATCATATCTGGGGTTAACAAGTGAACAAAAATGTGAATTACTTCCTCTAAGAAGCTATCCAATATGAAGGTACCGTGACTGACTAAACAAATCCACAGCTTTCTATTTTTTCGTGTGTTCACTTCACAATGTAGGAATATTTTATTTCTGTCTACAGTTTTCTACTAATGTGTGCACTGAAGCTATCTGTACCTCTAAACGGCAGTCAAAAATGTGTGCAGCTGAAGAAAACTTAGGAGAACAGCGTAGATACGCACAGTTCCAAATGAACTGTGTATTGTTTACCTTTGGACTAAGTAGTGTCGTCCAATGTTTGTAATCCACATCTATTGCCCATTGAAGAAAGGGTCTGTATCGGTAACTACGAGTTCCTGGGAGGCAAGATTTTTCGTCACGGAACATACGAGGTTAGAATGAAGTGTACAGTAAATAATGCAAGAAGGGGAGCTAGATATCATAAAAGTTTACCTTAAACTGCATAGCTATCACCTTTTGTATTGTGTAATTTAATATGATATTCTGGACCCCCAACACCCAGGCACAGTGATTAATGGTTAGTTGGCAAACTGGACGAACATCCAGACAACTGGTTTTCAGGTGAATCTGCAGACTGCTTAAAGCAATTCTGTTGACAGAATTACCTTTGTAGGATGAGATGTAAGTTGGATAGTGCAGTTATCCGCATAACTTCTTAAGTCATTACTGTGACAGTAAATCATTCACAGAATTCTGACCTACCGTCCTACACCTCATTCCAATTGACCAACAAACTTAAGCACATTATCCTGCGATTGGAATTTCACTGTCTCAACGCAAAACGCCTATGTTGCAAGGAACCACAGAGCATGATCAAATTGATGAAACTGTCATACGGTTCTCTGAAAGAAACTAAAGAAAAACTTGGATTTTTATCAAATCGTGTTTCACTTAGCAGTATCATTATGCATGTATTGACTGCCAATTCATGTCTGTCGTCTAGCGTGGTCTTTTGAAGTGAGTTCCCCGACTGCATTTATTATGTTGACTTGACCGTGTCAGGCGGATGAAATGACGGTTGGTTTGTTTGCAAACAGTTGACATATCTTACCGTGCATTACTGGTAGTAGCTTGACTTCACTGACTGTTCTGTTTAAATGCAATGTAGTTTTATCTTTTAGTGTGAAATGCGACACAATTGTTTGCCTGTTTTTCCTACTGTAATTACCACACAACCCAAGTTTCGATTCAGACTTATCCAGGATTTGCAAGTTGGCGACGAAGGAAGAGAAATAACAAAATTATTTGAGTAAATGCACCGTCTACTCCGACATTATCGGAAACAGCATGAAGAATCTAACCGAGAGGTTGGCCATAATCATATAAGTATCCGGTCAAGAAAACAACTACACTCCCTTCTTCGAAAGAAATAAGGCAAGTATCTGATGTGGACAATATTTCAGATTCTACGTTTGTTACTATAAACATTGTCTTTAGCAGGAGACAGCAAAATCTCGGCTTGATGAGAGATCTTTGATGATTTTGAAACCTACGCTAGAATTGTAAACAGGGTACACAGGCACTTAAAACTCGGAACGTTTGTGTATGACTATTTCAAACTGTTTTTTCCTCTTACTGTCTCCAGTTAAATGGAGGTGCAGGAATCAAAACTTGCACTTTAATCAAGATTGTGGTAAACTGAGTGACCGCCCTATGGGAAGTGAATGCGGAGTGCAGATAGATAATGAGTCTGAAACGTAACACCGCCGCCCTTCAGTGAACCAGCAAACAGATCGAGCCTAGTGTTGGTCTTAACATCCATCCACAGTTCCGAGGATGTGATTCTATAAGCTTAGTTGAACCGTACTATCGCACGGTGTCAGCGCAAAGAATGACATTACGCCAGACATTGTCTATTCAAAGCGTTCCATTGCTAGAACTGCAACCGATGTGATCACATCTTACTGCAAACCAAAGTACTCCGTATTATCGGCTGAGACGTCTTGGAAATCGTGAACCTAAAGTGGACGAGTCCACATAAAATACCGAATCTAGTTCAACTATAGTTTTGGCCGCAGATGAATCATAACTAAAACAAACGATGCGTTAAAAGAATGTAACTGGACACTCACTCAGAATTCACCAACATTTTTTATGCAAAGTGGCATGCCGTGGATCGATTCCCAATCATACCTAAGAAGTATGCTGAAGTCATTGCTTCGGGTATCAAAGTGCTCTTCATTCGTGCACTCAACCGTGAGCTAATAATCGAGGTCTGACAAATACTGGACGCTATAATCCCAACCGATTATATCAACTTAATGTACTTTATCTATACTAGACGGATATTTCGAAATTGCCGCCCGCGACGTAGTACGCAATCTAGCAGGTAACATATCCTCTACATCGGTACACAGTAACGAACGTCATGTACTGAAAAAAGTAAATCTCTGTACACCGAAAAATGCCGCAGTTTCACTCACATCGACGTACACATACGTTCATGGAGTTTTGGACAATTTTGCGGTTGCACCACTTGCGACTACAAGGTTAATCCGCCGGACAGGGATGCGATTCTATGGAAGACAACGACTGGTCATGTAAGTATTTTTGGGGAAAACTGAAGCAAATCTTTTAGTGATTTATGTGCTTGACGAAAGTCAGGTTTACCTCTTGACACGCTGGTTTCACATTTCATCTAGGTGGCTTTCATATATTAGGTAGTGTGTAGAGCACAAACGAAAGCTACACTGTTCAACAAAACTATACGGCCAATTTATCTTTCAACAATATCTTCTGTACTGTCAAGTTGACAACAGTAATAGTTTGCAATAAGGAATACAATTGCTGAATATGTCGGATAACCTAACTAGGAGAATAATTTACAAAAATATACATAGAATAGTATTATGCTGCAACCCATTGTATCGTTATTTTGCAGAGAAGTAGCAGAATGTGCTTCTACCATCTCGTTTTAGTGTTTCAGTGTATTGATCAAGCACACTTAATTCAACAGACGGTAATACGTTGAAACCTAAACACATTCATGCTAGGTTCAAAGCAGCCACCCATTCATCCATCTCACTGTACACCTCGGTGTCTTCGTATGTATAACGAAGTAGTGTGTCTACAGTTTTCATATGGGATTGTGATCAGGCCTGCAAGTAGACAATAATCCTTTGAAGAAGAGGTCACACAACTGCAGTCCCCTGATCATAATGGCTAAACGCTGAGCAACAGAAAGTTTCCTACAGTGTGACCTTATGAATCAGCTTACTGGTTACCGTGTACCATAACCAGTGTATTCATCCCAATGGCTAGAATGTGTCCACACTATCATAAAGTCCCTGTTCTCAGTGCGACCTCCTCGGAACCCATCTGGTAGTGTCGTTGTGCCTCATAGTCATCGGCATTAGGTTTTCCGTCGCTGAAATCAACCGGAACATAAAGTACAGCATTCACTAAACGACTGGCAACATCTTCGGACCTGTGGAGGTTGTTTGAAGGTTTCTTCAACCCTCGGCTACATTCAATGAACCGCGGTACTCTTTTCCAGTTCTAGCTGGATTAGGTTACCTATCACATGGTTTGAATCAGTAGTGAAAGGTCGGAAATTTAGGTTATTTCAAAAGTGAACAACACCCAATCCTGATCGCAACCTTCGCATTCAGATAGGCCAGTTGGTTCAATGAAGACAGTAATTTCAACCTAACTGAGATGTCCCGATCACGGGGTTATCGATTGGATAGAACGTAGTGATCCTGTTCATTCTCCTTTCGAAATGATCGTGCAAACTGAACACTATTCGCATAAGGTTGTGCTTGAGTGTTTAGATGTGATTATTCGGTCATGCCTATTGTGAAGTCATTGGCACTGTGGTTAATAGACTAGTCTCACAAGCACGAGGGCCAGAATGCAAACTCTGATCCGGACAAAGATATGCACTAATGATGAACTCTAATAAGAGCGAAACTCGAGTCTAATGTTTCCTTTCGAAGTGAGCTGGTCGAAAGGCAAACTGAATGCGAAGGCTGCGATCAACTGTGAGTAGTGTTCAATTTTGAAACTACTTAAATCCCCAAGCCTTCACAACTGATGAAGATATTGTTAAAAATGTGGTCACTGCATAACTTTGTCACGATAAACATGTGTTCGCGTCACCCTATACAGTGTCTCCTAACCAACTCCTGGTAAAGACCATTCGTACACAATGGATGTACAACTCGTGGTTTTGTGGCTGTAGCGTAATGAGGGGAAAAAAGCAATAGCTTTTTCTGTCATCACCTCACCGATTGATGGATGGACCAGAAGACCGTTTGGGACGGCTTGCCTGCGTGTGTGTGTGTGCATCTATACCAAATTGTGCGTGTGAAATAGGCAAGTTCCGAGATTGTCTCTGTGTTAGAAACACTGGCATGTCATCATTCAACAGATTCATTCGGGTGTAGCCAACGCAATTCTCAGCCCACATTACCCATCATTGTCGTCATCCCCACTCCCACCGTCAGCAGTGCCTGTACCAATGCTCACAAAGTCACACCTGTGCTTGGTTAGTGTTGCTTCTTTCGCCACCTGGTCGCTCACACACCAGTGTGCGTGTGTGTGTATGTGCATGTGCGTAAAACCTATGATCTATACCCGGTCCCATGAGATTGGGGTAACCCAAGCAAAACAGGATCGCCCCTCCCACGTTACAACTGAAACGGCGGACCACCCAGTTGGTGGGCATGCCGAACGTCATAGACCACTAAACTGACTGGCCAGCGCGCGCCGAGCAAAACACTGACGACGAGAAATCGAACTGCCCACGGCCCAGCGGTCATGCTTCATAATCTTCCATTTAATTAACTCTCACATCTCTACAAGAGTCGACTGTCGTCCCTGATGCATGAGTGAGCAAATTGAAAGGGATACATTGCATCAATTTCAAAGTAGTTTTCTGTTAACTGTCAAAACACTGCTGGTGCATGGAATCAATCAGTCAGTCTTGGAAATACTCCCCCTCTGAAATGACTGCATACTTACGCACGTGTGTGAGTTCCTGAGACTACGCCTTTAGCGCAATACTTGTTCTGGTCACCCTATAATGTTTACCAGCCCCACACGATCATCAGAATTATTCCGTCCCTCGATAGGTCCCGTCTGTGTTTAAGACTTCACTGTTCATCGTTCCGTCGCATTTTCAGGGTTCGACTATGCAACAGAATTGAAACACAGGACAAGACGATTGCCATACAACGACTAAATCCGACAATACAATGTACATACGTCATCATACGTCATCATTAGCAGCAATCACCTCGTCAAGTTTTCATATTTTTCAAAACAATTTTTAGATAAAGGAAACCCTTATTTTATTTCCTGTGATTATCAGAACTAATTTTTGATGTGGCAAATTGGGTAGCAAGGATAATTTGTTGATTTTTAGTCATAAGCAGTTCATAATGTGTTCACTGAAGTACCTATTTACGTGAAAGTGTTCGCATTCTGGTGATCTGCCTAAAAATTAACTCCTCCTGGCCGATGTGAAACTTGCTCGTTCGGTGCGTCCCAGATCATTACTGTTCAGTTGCTGCAAAAGTGCTGGAATGAAAGTTACCAGATTGTACAGAACATGCTCACATAACCATAAGCTCTTGTCATTCTCAACAACTATCTATCTTCTTTGTTAGAAGTATTTCTGAGGTACCTACTTTCATAGGAACACAAATGTTCAGTAAACCTTTAATTACTTTCGGCTCGTTACCATTAAAGTCTACTGTTCATTAAGGGTTTTCTGCAAATCCCAGGCTTTGGACACTCACTCACCAGTACTCAGATTATCTGCCAAACCAGTTCGTATTTTGATTTGAACATAGATCGACTTTATTGGTGAAGGTAGGGTGTACGCGAATAAACCAGTTGAATATGAGAGCGATGTCTGATTTTGTCACTATTGCATTGAGATTGATAGATCGGTGACAGTAGCGTGTGAGTGAGCGGACGCTAAGAATGAAAGCATAATCAAACTGTAACGGTCGGAATGATCTGGTCTTTTGGAGGTGTTTTAGTCGTAGGTAGAGGTAGAGAATGAATACCCACGTAGCTAATTTTCAAATAAGTAACCAGTTGAGGTATTTTCTAACAATGACGTTTTAACGAGAAAATGATTACAAAAGACAGGAATCAGGATTGATGGATAGTAGTAATATTGCGTTCTAATCATATACTCATAGGACGATCTCAGGATGTGAGTGAATAATATTCATGTTCCTTCCCAAAGCTTCACATGACGGAATCCCAGACTGACTATTTGTTGTTGAAAAGGTACCATGGAGAGAAAAACGTTGCACACATACAGACAAAGGCCGTAATCTAACTGGGTTACTTCACCCTCTCTCGAAAGTTGGTCATGTGTGCGGTCTCGGAAATAGCACACACGAATGGTGAACACAAAATGTGTGTTGCAAATTGTTTGAAAATCACCATCTGGCATTCTTCCATCGTCGGTACGATCATTGCATGTATATACTTTAGTTTCGCCCCCTACCCTCGTTTGCACCTTCTGCAATACCCACGGCCAGAGTATCAGTTAACACAACATGCTATTTTTTCGAAGGCTAATATGACGAAAGGCGCCCACTGTGTCGCACACTTTGACCACCCGGCCCGCCGGAGACAAGGTGAGGTGGAGGTCAGTAAATCGAACCACACGCCCTATGGTACTACCAGGTTTGCTCAGGTTCACAACAGCTGCACCGGTTACGCCGACTTATTGGCTTGGTTACATGAAAAGTAATTAACCCACACCATAGCACAACGTAGTGGTCAAGTCCAGGCGTCCCAGTGGCAGTCACAGAAGCAACATTCACAGTAACAATAGTGGTGTGGTCGTACCACTGTTCCTGACATTGACATTCGTTCCAGCCTGGGGAACAATTTACACTCCGTTGGTTCTGCAGTTGTATCATTTGCGAGATAGGATGATTAGGCTGGGTCCGGTCAAAATGAATCGTACGGGAAGGGAGGAGCAGATGGTTTCACATGCAGCTGAATAGCAACTGTTTCTGTTTTGTGATTATTGCTAACTCTATTCGTTAGGTCGGACAACACACCCATGGACCCGAGCTCCGTAGGTACGTAACGCACAGTTGGTTACCAGGACTGTGCAAATTGTCTTCACGGTTGGATACTGTTGCAAATACACGAAAAATGATGACCAATCACCACGTTTTTCTGTTTTTCTCAAGGAAACGAAGCACTCGAAGATATCTCAGTGAAATAAAATAAAGTCGTTACACAAACGATTATGGCTGAGCATCAGTGGCTAAGTGATCAACACGGTTGCCTCGTGGGAACGTGGTTAGAGTTCTAATCCTCCCTCGACTTATATATGCACTACTGACCAGCTGTAACAAAAGTGAAACTCAAGTCGAATGGTTTTTATGGAGGCGGAAAGTTTACGGGAATGCGGCATTTGTGGCCAGTTTATGGTTGATTTTTAAGTTATATTTTCATTAATAACAATGGGATGTGACTATAGGAAAGAACTTTCATGGTCGCGAGCATTGGTTTTCTGAGAAGTTCGGAATATCACATGCGTTCCCATGATCAGACCGCGTTTCGAATCAAAAACACTGACAATTAATATTCTGGTACAATAAAGCTGCATGACAGGTTCCCTAGTTATGCAACAATCCATTTATGAAAATTAGGAATTCATCTGACAAGACGGCCTTGTGCATGGATTTTATAACTAAACATCCTTAACACTTAATTGAAGATATAAAAATAATCGTTTGTCGGACAAACGTTGAAATTCGAAGTTCTGTGTTTAATGTTGCTGCGAGTTACTGACTGTTTTACATACTTTTTGCGCTTGTGAACGTTGGTCCTGTTCGGTTGTGGTGGATTGTTGATCAAGCCTAATGAGATACTTCCACTTGATATCGTACCAATGACAGACACATTTACCAGGTAAAAGGAAACAAATACATTGCCTACTAAATGCCTATCCTACTTAAACCAGTCGGATAAATCGGTTTGACTGATGAAGGGCCAAAACAGCACAAGTGGATAAAGCTCAATCGGTTGGATTGCATTAGCGTGCTGAAATTGGACTATTGAGTTCACTGACCTTAATAGGACAATCCAGCTCCAGTTTTCATCTAATCAGCACAACTCGTTTGACTCACTTGGTAAAGCTCCATCACCGTTGCGCCAGTGGCTTAACTGTTCCAAAAAGGGTGCTGTATGGTTTTGATAATTCACTCTTCTCTCTGCCTGTGATCGCCTAAACCTAAGAATGTGATGAAGATTACATATCTACAACTCATTTTGAAAAGTAACTCACAAGTACCCACCGAAAGAAAGATTATATTCTTAAACAGTTGAGAGAGGTGTAAGAATAATTCCAAGCAGTCTAACTGTCAGTTTGTAAGTCTGCATCGTGGTTGTCGTTTCCATCACCTTAAATTATCTGACGCTGATGATCATTTATTGTGCTACTATCGAGTATCAGTGCACTGGTCTGATTAACAGTGAACACTGAGCTTGATGCCCTGCCGCAATTTACTTTGGTACTTCTAACTCATTTCATGCCACATTTCCTAGAATACGTGATCATTCATCGGATTTCTTATTGGGCGATTGTGCAGGGCACAAAATACACTCCGTTAGTGTTCTATCATATACGTAAGATATGATCAGAGCATTTCAATTGTTCACTGTTATCACGGTGCTCTTCCGGGTTGCCTCGTGAGTTTCGGATATTGATCTTCGAAAAACTGAATCGAATCTGGACAGTCTGTATGTATCTCACATGAACCATATGTTCAGGATAGAGCTGTCACAAGCTGGCGAATGAGAAGCGGGTCAATTCCGGAAGGTCATATTGGACCGCACAAATTCGTTTACGAAATGAATATAGTATCTGTACAGTTGTCTGTCAATCACCAATGCGAATTCGCATTTTCTAGCGGCCCTATATCACCCATCAAAATTCAGCAGAGTAGCAAAATGATGAAACTCCTCTCTGAATGTATCTCAGCCGGCCGAGTTGAAACTATTCTAAGCCCCTGTTGCAAAAATTAACCTAGGCGGGAATCCGGTGACAACGCCGACCGTCTCGACAATAAACTTCATCACTATGTGAAACAGGACACTCCACGGGGAATACGATTTCGTGACTAATTAGCTCAAAATAACAAAGATAGCAAATTCTGTAGATACAGAAGCTTGAAAATGTAGGCAAATATCCGAGAAGCAACGTGGAAATGGAAGACTGGTTGCACTGAAATGTCAAGCGCGTTCGACGTTATTCAACTACAGCCCCAGTTGCAGTTGACGATTCTTATATATATATATATATATATATATATATATATATATATATATATATATATATATATATATATATATATATATATATATATAGACATAATGCATAAGTTGGACAGGAAAGGAAATTACACATGTGGTTAACGGCACTCCACTCCGGAGTGGCCCGTCAAAGTGGGTGAATCCAGAGGAAACCTGCGAATAACGACGATCACAAGTAGCTTGTGCTGAACGACTTGCATTTCCTCTCACACACCCCATATCCAGTGCACTCTAGAAGGAATAAGACCGGGATGTGTGTAACTGAAGGTTTTGTGGCCCAGCCGGTCATTTCTCGATAACTAGTTATTGGGTTGGTATGAAAATGAAACCCTTATCTTTTGGAAACAAGAATAGAGGGACTCCAGTGGCAAGGTCTAAGCTGGAAAGATATTGAAATATGCGACTTGAAGTAATTCACTACAGGTGTGTAGATTAGTAAACTCTAAGTAACAGTAGAATGAAGAATCAGATGTTAAGTGTGGGCCAGGACACAAGTAAATTCTTCCTAATACAATGACTAACATATCAGAAGAAAAAAGGTAGAAGACTGAAAGGACCCAGATTTTTGAAGAGGAGGGTGGACGATCTGCCAAATAACGGGGGTCGCTGGTTGGCAAGAACAGTAAAACAAACATAACAGACAACATAATTGTGCTTAACGCACTGGTTGCTTATTCCTTGGAGGTGGCAGAAAAGGTTGATGGTATAACAGTCCGAGAAGGTCAACTCATTCGTGGCCACATTCATTACAAAGCCACATAGTCGTCATCACGACCTTTGGCAAGTATGGTACTTTTACGTACCGCGTGCTTCAGTTCACGACTGTACAGGTATCACCCATTAAACCGTCGCACGCCCGTTCAGGTCGTATTGATCCAAACTGGTCGATTCAGGATTAAGTTCTGTAAGGATCGATATAACAACTTGAAGGATATGAATGGATAAAATCGTGGTAACGCAGTTTCTGACTACTAGATTTCGGTCTCCTTCCATTTAGTTGACCGTACAACAGATGTTCTTGGATCCGCTCGTCGCCCAACACACGGACATGTCCCAGCCGATGAAGCTCAGTCAACGTCAGCTTCAAGACGTCCGAAGGCAGCACTAGCCTTCGTCACATTAGCTCGAAACTCGCGGTCCGAGGATAAATATGTGTACAAGTTGCCACCCAAGCAACGAAAATCTTCAGAGCAATCTACGTTGTCTTCAATAATGCGAATTCTAGATGTTGGCGTGGCACCTCTGCCTGGAGAAAGCTGCAAGAAAAGATGTTATCTAAACGAAATTTCAATATCGTGGTTACGAAAACTGGGGTCATCAGCTGTGTTCACTCTTCACTGCGTGCAGCTAACGCACTATCATTTGCCGACAACATTGTGCACATCGTCAAAGTGTGTAGTAAACTTGGGGCGCCCAAAAGTTCAATATTTAGCAAGCGGGCATCCGTGTGGCATTCAGCCTCAACACCGTCCTCCAATTTCTGAACAACTGTTAGTGTTGCAGTCAAATATAAACTAGATGGGATTGGAGCTAGAATACAACCCTGCTTTATGTCAAAATCATCAGAGGTCAATCCACAAGACTACACCTTCGCCTTCATACCCATATGCAACAATCTGATTAAGCTGACGAACTTACCAAGGCATCCAAACTTACCAAGAACCGTCCATAATGTCTCATGGCTCGTTTGATCAAGTGCCTTGGTGAAATTCACAACGAGGGAAAACAGCGACCAATTAAGCTCATGGCACTTCTCCTAGATCTGTCAAGCAACACAAACCATGTCGGTCATATTGTGACTCACCAGCATTGAGTCAGTTTAGCAAAATTCTTGTTAACACCTGCCCGACGTAGTTCAGGAGGCTAATGCCTGGATAGCTGTTGGTGCGTTGTTTGTTTCCTGGACTTTCAAAAAAGGTATGATTACGGCCTCCTTCTTGAGAGACGGACGGAGTGAAACTTCTGAGGCAGAACACCATTCAAAACCGTGCCGTCATTCTTCAGAAGTTTTTTGACGACCTCTATTTACATGCGACCTTTCCGTTTCGCACTCGTGCAACAGTTTTCTACATGCCTGCCAAAGGTGGGGCGAGGTCAAGGAAAGATCTGACGATTTGTTTTGGCGGACTAATCATAGTTTGCCAGTCAACAGTAGTCGACCGGTTCACTAGGCTACCAAAGTGCTTGCGCCAGATTTTCATGATATCTTCTGTTCCAGTGAACAGAAAACCAGAGTTCACGTCAAGCAGTGGTTTGGTGAACTAGTCGGACAGACCGAAATTCGCTTTCAGCGAATGGTGGAACTCTTTGTGCTGTCAGCGGTCGGTGTAGTTCTGCATCACCTCACTTCACTTTTTCGGCCAATCGTCCTTAATTCCGCGGAACCATTCGGCGAGTTGGTGGCAAAACTCTAGACTGTGGTCCTTTTGTTTTCATTGTCAGGGCCATCGTGAAAATAGTGAGGACTGCGTTTATCTGTTGTACCAACTTGGAAATAGCTTTATTGTTGTGGTTGAACCAATCAGACCGCTTCTGGTGCTGGATACCGATAGTCTGTTGTAGTAACCTGTTTCTTGAGGTTTTGTCATATATCTTCTTGGTTGGCGGATACGGAAACGTCTTCCATATGGACGAAAGTGTAAGTTGAAAAGCAGTCTTTGCCCGGATGATCTACAATAACTAGACTTATACTCATGAATAAACAGTATGGTCGTGACCAGCCTATGATCTGCACTACAGTTAACCCCGCGTACCACTCATGTAATACGCACTTCGCGAATGTCACCTTGTCGCACGATCATAAAATCAAACAGGTCAAGGCGACCGTTTCGTGGGTGAATCTATGTCATCATATCGTTCGCATCCAGCTGGATCGGACGTTCACATGAGACTAAGTCGGACGTCACCGTCAGCGTTGAGCGATCAGAGTGATATTTGTTTAAAGATACATGTTCTAACCCTGTCTTTCTGCACATGGAAGACAGAAGTGTTGAGATTATAGATGTAGTTCTGATGTATAAGGATAGATTCATACTTCATTGTCTATGCACCTCTACGTAGTCAGCAGTGCTTGCATGGATTGTTTTAAGTAAGCGGCCGAAGAGATTAAGCGGAATATCGACAGCCCAAAACATATGTTCACTCTTTTGATGAATTGGATAAGGGGGACTCAATGTTTCAAGCTATCTGAGATGGATAAACCTCGAGGTATCGAAATACTAGTTAACATAGCCTTCCGGATCAAAACAACGCAAAAGCCTGACCACCACGCCAAAGTCAGTAGAGGTACAAGTAAGCTGGAGCACGTTATTTGTAATCCAGCGTCCAACCCTAGTGGAGATAGTTTAAAGAAAGTCATAAGTAGTACGTTAATAACACGCAAGCCTCTGTATAGTACAAACATAGGCAAAAATGCATCCACCGTCTGACCAGTTGTGGAACGCTCAAATGGTCTTCACTAGTAACAACAGCACTATGTCTCGAAAAATTATCGCCTCTATTTTCTTCTGCGGACTACATCTCACAGATACGCTAGACGTCCTGTCACTTTTAAAATATATGTCTGAGCAGATGAATTTTGTGTCGGTTGATCGTTTATTAACTATACCTTTTTACATATCTGTTTCCATTTTAGGCACAAA
>LUCH01017656.1:0-28887 GCA_013368495.1 Paragonimus heterotremus
CAAGTTTTGGGCCTAGAGCATTTGCCCTTAGGTAGTTCAATATCTACTTTAGAGCTAGAACAAGTGGTTTTGACACCAGTCGATCTTGTCTGACGACCGGCTTTGGTCATCATAATTAGTTATATGTGAATATTTTTTAGACAGTCGTAGATGTAGGTAAAATGTAAGCAGGCTGTACGGTGAAGACGTTTACAAAAATAACAGTTATATGAGAAACTTCAAATCAAATATCCACGCAGTGATCACTTGCCCTTTTCGAATCGCGCGCGCATTCGTGACATTCATGGGTGCAAAATGTCCGTACAAAGTGGTATGTAGTCGTATGAGTGTCAGAATGGTGTCACTTCAAATGCACTCTCCTGAACGAAGACCACTACCAGCAGCTAGCCTGTTCACCTCTCGACATCATCTGCATCTCTTGCACGTTTCACGTTAGCTAAGGCGCCACTTCGCCTCGGACTGGCCACGTGCGCATCACGAAAGATGCAGAGATGCACAAAACCTGCAGCTGCAAACGCGAGACTCTTCTTAACTCTGTATCTCCCTTTATTTTTTCATTGGAGTACGATGGAGGAGTACCGAAGGGCTATGACTAAAATGAAGTTGGAACCACAGTCCCATAATTAATATATAGCGCTTTTTATTCCTGATGTTGCAACCACCAAGAAGAGAGTTGTCCTGTACACATAGAAGAAGCAGCATTAAAAATGAAAGAGGAAAGTCGTTTAATGGGGCCGCTTCCATATATCTTTTTCAACCAAGCTAGCTGAATCAGTCGTAGAACCTTCGCTCCACCCGGACGTCATAGAACTTCTTGTTTGGGAGCAGGTTTGCCCCATGACAACCAAAACGTCTCTTGGAGTTTGCGTAACCTTACCAGCCATGCTCAGCCCCGGGATAATTCTGAGAGAAACAATGGCTGGAAACCCGGCAATGTCAACCGAAAAGGCGTGTCTCTCGGTTGCTGTCGGCAAGAAAGGGTAAGACGCAAGCAGTGGATTGAAACTGTCACAAATCATGGCAGACCGGAAGTTACCACTGGGGAAGAAAGACGAATTTTCTCTTTCCGAACTGTCTGTTCAGGCTTCTGTGCCTGTAATGGAAAGTTGAGACACCGTTTTGGTGACCATCACTCGAACGTTTCACGCCCCGAGCAAGGGCACAATTGTTGAGGGCGCCGAAATCGCCTACAACCGCCTTCCGAGCTTCTTGTTTCAAACCCCACCAAACGGCCCAGAAAAATTACTACTTCCAGGACTTCGAAACGAAAAGATCCTATTTCGATCGCAACCGTTGATTCAAATGCATCGCTTTGACAAGCCTTTCCAGGAATTTTCATCGGTAGCCCCATAATACTCAGCACACT
Organism: Paragonimus heterotremus; assembly: GCA_013368495.1. Classification (NCBI taxonomy): domain Eukaryota; kingdom Metazoa; phylum Platyhelminthes; class Trematoda; order Plagiorchiida; family Troglotrematidae; genus Paragonimus; species Paragonimus heterotremus. The sequence goes on from LUCH01017656.1 coordinate 1,367, forward strand.
GCCCTATTTCAAACTCTCGCCCAAGCAGCCGAAAAATACCAACTTTTCGTGGATAAAAACTTCTAAACACCCTCCAGGAAAGCGGACTCTAACAGGGGCACAGGCGTCGCCAGTTGCGACGTCAAGGTTGCTGGTCAAGCGTCTTGTATAATCAGTGACGTATGCCGAACTTGTGATGTTGCGACCGCATTCCCAAAGTGGAACTTTCAGAACAACTCGGCATAACAGCACCGGTCTAACCCCACCCTCCTCCTAAATTCTAAATCCTATTTCTCAAACTCCTCTCCGCAACCTCTTTTCTATTTTTTCACGAAGTCAAATGAGGAAGGTGTTTTTAAGCGTATGAATACAACCTGTCTGAGTCTGTAGAATAAATATAGTCGGAAATTGGACAGCTAGTTCGTGACGCCGAACCCAATATGGTTGCTTTCACGGAAACCAGGCTTACAGCTGACGTCGGTGACAGTGAGCTGAGCGAGCTCGTGAATTCAGTTGGCAAACGTAGTTTCTGCAGGGACTGATCTTGAAGGTCGTTCCAAGGAGAAAACGGTCATCTTGATGCGGATCCTTGTATTTCAAATATTTTCCAAATGTTAAAATCAAAATTTTAGGTAAAGCACCTAGGGTTTATCGACTGTAAATAGGTACTGTCAATGGGAAAATTGGAGTATATCGAATGAGTGCCAGAAGTACTAGTTTGGTAATAAAAAACATTCTGCCACTTTTGCAAAACCAAACCATAGTTGGCGTTAACCCTTTTCTTCTAGTCTTGTAGACATGTTCATTGAAATTATCGAGTTGGAACACTCAAACGCAGGTTTCACACCAATTTCCACATGTGTTCGTTTTCCATGTTGCTCTTCTTGCCAACGTTGATCACTGCTTAAGTAAACTGTTCGGAGCAGCTACTACCTTGGATACATGCTGCATACTCAGACGTTGATCATAGCATAAGTCGACTGAACGAAGCAGCTAATAGTGTGAACGCATACTACACACGTAGCTGTGCGCGGCCGCCAATGAAGTCTGCAGCCGGCGAAAACATAAACCAAAAGTCATCGGACTCATAAGCGTACATGATACCAAGGAGGAATGATTGTAGCTGAAGTGGTAGAAGCAGGAATCAGTGTTTTTGTCGGATGAATAACGAGCATCACGGCTGACCGCCATCTCTCAGGTAAGTGAGCAGTGACTCGCGTACATATGACAAGCTACATTCAAGCGTGGTCAGTAAGCGACAAACAAAACGATACGCACGTTGTTTATGATAGAGTGGGACGTGTCACCTATGTTTACACCACAACGTGGGTAGAAACAACCACGTGATAACGTAGACCGTTTTCCATCTGAAATCTCATCATGGGAACAGATTGAACGTATAATTCAAACATAACTAATCACCAAAATTGGCGACAAGGGTTTCATTCAGAATTACTGATATTTCGTGTACAATGCAATGCAAACGCAACGTAATCAAAAATTACAAATTCGGATGTATTTCCAAAATCACGCGAAACGAAGAGTTTCCACACGACGGAAATATGTGTTCCATCTAGAAAAGTCCGGCGGGAGAATTTTGAGAACGCAAAACTGATTGGGAAAGCCAACATGATTCATTCAAAGAAAAAGTGGCGGCAAATTTTTCTCAACAAAAGTGCAAATGTTAACAATTTCTAGGTATGGTTGATATTTCTCACTTGAACACTACAAAACTGGATAAAATATATACACTTGTCCCGTAATATACATTTTGATATCTCATGAAAAATTCAGAAAGACACTTTTCGGGTATGCATGGCCGTTTCGAAAGTGTTCGAGCGTTTAATCACCAAATAGACGAACTGCAAAACTACCGAGGCAGTGGTTAAATTGGCAGAACGGCCTAATAGGCCGTTTGCGCAGCCAGTCCAAACTGGCATTCTCCCTAGCACAGGGAGAAAGGTGACGGTCACGCCCATATTCAAAACGGCCGACCGGCACTCTCCGGCTAGCTATCGGCCAATCAGCCTTACTAGTATTCCATGCAAGATAATAGGGCGATCGTTGAAGCGTGCCATCCTCAACTACTTCTCATCAAACCGTCTTTATTCTTCTACCAAGCATGGTTTCCATCCTAACCGATCACGCACAACAAATATTCCATTTTTAATAGAAGGTCTGAAGAGGGCCAAAGATAACAGTATCATAACAGGTGCTGTCTTCATTGACTTTGCCAAGGCTTTTGACCATGTCCCACATGCCCCCTGAAACACAAGCTACAGGCATATGGTATTCATGAAAGATTCTTCGCTGGACCGCCTATTTTACTGATACTCGAACCTTCAGAGTAAAAACTGAATCAGATCTTTCACCTTCCTCTCTCATTTTCGCGAGCGTTCCTTAAGAGTCAGTGTTAGGCCCGCTGTCATTTTCGTTGTACATCAGTGACCTTTCGGGAAATATTTCCAACAACGTCTCCCCATATATCGATGAACTAAGAATCTGAAAAGCCACTGATATCAGCGCACTGCAGGTTGATCATGAGGTGAATCAGCGCTGGCCGGACGATTTGAGTCTCCCAGTGAATGACAAAAAATACACACACAGGATTCTCGATGGGGGTCCTGGCAATGCCTTTGTGATTTACGGTGCATTCGATCCGAAGAGAGATCTGGGCATCTGGTTGTCATGTAACTTACCTTCCGCGTATCACCATGAGATGGTGGCGAAAAAAGGATTTCCCGGATCTTAGCATGAATAAGCGCACGTTCCCCGCATAGACAACAAAAGCATTTCAAACGCTTTACAGGGTTTATATAAGACCGCTCCTCGAGTATGCAAATCGGGTCGCGTATACCGGCCTGAAGAGAGACATGCTCGCTGTTGAGCGTTTCTAGCGCGCGGCTAATAAACGATTCACGGGCCTAAGAAATTTCGCGTACGAGTCCCGACTTGGAATTATCGGTCTATACCCACTTGAATTTCGGCGACTCCGAGGTGATTTGATCCTTACATATTTCTTTTTCAGAGTAGGTCTCGTTGAACAGTTCTTCATTCTAGCGAATAATGACGGTCGGCGAGGACATAACGAGAAGCTTTTCAAGCTTCGTTCTTGGATATTCCTTAGGCAACAGTTCTTTTCTTACGGAGTTATTAATCTTTGGAACAGTCTTCCTCCTGAAGTTGTTGGTATTATTTCTATAGATTGCTTCAAAGAACTGCTTGATTCTCAGTTGTCTGAAACATTTCTATACGTGTTTTGAAGACGTGGCGGCTAGTAGCCTGGTGGACCCGTTCCTTGCGGTGGTAGGCAATGGATTTCTGCGCTCGGATTTTGAGGGTCCAATTGCAGCCTTTGGCTGCCTGATACCCTTGGCCTGCAAGTATAGTGTCGTGTATTCTTGTAAGGAAAAGAGAAAGCGGATGAGAAGCAATTTGCTTGCAAACTTGTTGATGAAACGAAGATGATCACGCCTATGTACAAATTCGTCCAAACACAACCATATGTATCGTTTCCCTCAGCTGTATGTGTTATGCCTATACGTAGACGCGATACTCCTGTAACACTCTAATCGTACGGTGCTCAGAGAGGATATACTGTTCCGCCTGAACACTGTAAATGGGGGTTGCAGACTATGTACATGCATGACAGCTTACTGTCTTTATGGAGGAAAATGGATAAATTAGGAACAAAGGCCGTTTAGGAATGGTTCAATTCACTCGAAACTTTCGATTACACCATGGCGGCACACGGACGCACTAATACAAAGAGATCCTGAAGTGAACTGCTGGGCAATAAATGGAGTGAGTAGGACTCTACAGCCATTATATCCACTGCATCATCCAGTGGAACCAGCTTTGTAGTCTTTGGAATGAAAACACTTCCTCGTCATACTATTTTGTTGTTGAAAATTAGTTTTCAAATGGTTTTGAGATCGCCACCTCATTATACAGGCCCAAGGTTTTTTTTGTAGCCGGTTCATCACTGTCCTTGTTCATTTCTACACAGACGATTGTATATTAAATTTAGCCAAGTACAAGAGGTAGCTGTTTGGTTTCTCCGCGCTGTCTCAACGTACAGTGCACAGATGCACAGTCTATACTTGTACGCTAAGGGTATTAGGCAGACGAAAGCTTTAACGAGACCCTCACAATCCAAGCGCAGAAATCCGTTGCCTACCACCGCAAGGAACGGGTCCACCAGGCTACTAGCCGCCACGTCTTCAAAACACGTATAGAAATGTTTCAGACAACTGAGAATCAAGCAGTTCTTTGAAGCAATCTATAGAAATAATACCAACAACTTCAGGAGGAAGACTGTTCCAAAGATTAATAACTCCGTAAGAAAAGAACTGTTGCCTAAGGAATATCCAAGAACGAAGCTTGAAAAGCTTCTCGTTATGTCCTCGCCGACCGTCATTATTCGCTAGAATGAAGAACTGTTCAACGAGACCTACTCTGAAAAAGAAATATGTAAGGATCAAATCACCTCGGAGTCGCCGAAATTCAAGTGGGTATAGATCAGGAATTAACTGGTCGCTTTAGATTAGCAGGTAACCAGCATATCCACAGTACACCGTCGGCGAGGAGGCGACGAATACGTTTGGGTCAGGTACGTCATATCAGTATATCAATTGTACTTTTGTCACTCACTGCTTCAACCAAGACTGGTCGTTGTGCAACCAATCCACCCCTGTTTTCAGAAACTTCAGTGCCTGTAGTCTTCTGCTCACTTTTTTATTGAGCTTTGTTGATGTACTGGATGACTTCGTTTGTCTGATCTTTTCGTAGTCCAACATTGAATTTTGTTTTCCAACTTTATCCTCTCTGGAATGCATTATCATGCACTCTTATGCTGAAACGCTTCTTGTATTACATTTTACATATCTTCCATCCTAGTATAGATCTTCTCATTGCAATCTCTGTCATTGTTTATTCTCCGAGAGAAGGATTTCCTTTTCACGCTAGCTATTCAATTGGCCAACCAGCATTAGCCGGCTGGACACAAAGGCCTCACTCACACACCTACTTGTCTTATTCTTTCGGGTTTACATCGGATGCGTGGTGTGTGAGTGGAACCGCAAGTGGTGCAGCGCAAGCCACTTGGGGTGATGGTTCAAGGCGCAAGCGTCCTTTGGCTTTGTTCATTAGGGCGGGCTAATCCGTTTCAGATGCCTCCAACCATATCTAGGATTAGTCATGAGCTGTCAAGATCTGAGGAGGGGAGGTAAATAAAATTAGGGTTTTTATGGATGCCAGTATTAAAATAAAACTAAAACTGCAGCAATACTAAACAGAAGATGAGAAAAAAGGGTTCAGCTTACCAGAATATAGATGTGAATACGTGGTGGATGGTTTTACTTATTTATAACTGGGAGCGACAATCCCGTCAGCCTGAGTATCCGCACGAATGATGAGTGGGTTGCAAAATTTCTTTCTCAGCTGCGCTCAGTACCGCCTGTATAAAACTAAATGGTATGGAAGATTAGAATATTGTTTTGTGCTTCAAAAATGACCACATAATTGATATAAATGAAACTTCAGACACGCAACTACATACAAACGTCCGCCCACATCTAGGTTGAGCCCCATACAACACAGTTGCTTACACGAGTCATTTATGCAGAGTCACAACACACATCAAGTCAAAATTGGGTCAGGAGCCATTCAATTACAGATACGGTCTAGCCTATAGTTGAATACTTCGAATACTGACTTTAAATATCGAGAGTTCACGAGGGGAGCTTGCTCTACTCCTTCACCGCTTCGTGGAAGAAGGACGAAGCGCGCACCCCCTTATTTTTTCTCTGCCTGTTGATCACCATATGGTGACTTTTCAGTTGCGACATCTTCATCGGCTGTGTTGTACACCAGCAGGACCCACCAGGATCTGAAAACCCTTTATCAAGTCTCCATGGAGCCTTCTTCGTCAAGGGACGGTAGGTAAGAAATTTTAGCCTACTGCATAATCTAAGGGCCTAACGACCTGTATCACCCTCGTAAACAATCTCTGCAAGCTTCTTAGGCGTTGTTTATTCTTAAGTAGGCGTTGACTACAGGCCTGGATACGGCCCTCTCAATAAGGCCTACTGGCGTTTTGTGCGGTGGACCCGGTACTTCCGGCTCTTTGGATGACATAGTTCTCAGGAGCCAGGAAATTGAGCCGCTTGATTCTAACGCTGCCGAAGCGCACCGCGTCATGGGTTTAGCGTCACTCTGGATTAAAACACCCAGGTCTCCATATTCCTTAACTTGTGACACCGCGAAGTAGGAAGCTGTCTTTGGGTGAACTTGTTAGCGTCTCTGATCTGATGAGCAGATTTTTCTGGGTTAAGGAGTAAGTCCCATTTCACCGACCAATCGGATAACTTTGCTAAGTCAGACTGGACAACATCCAGATTTGGATTTCCGACAACTTTCAAATCATGAACAAACGCATGATGCGGATATTAAAAGGATAGATTCAATTAATTCACTCAAGCTAGAGAGAGTAGATGACCCCTATGGTACTCCGCTGAATACAGGGTACACTTTCGAACTGGATTTACTGACGTTTACTTTGAACACACTGTTACACAGAAAATCCGCTATCCATCGTATGATAGCCGGTGCTGTGGTTTCAATAATAGCAATTGATTATCAACCTTGTCAACGGCCATACTGAAATCAAGATAACTTATTAACCATCTTACACCGTTCTTAGTATTTAACGTAATCCCCAAGAGCGGTGCTGCACCCAGTTTTCACTGTCCATCCTCCAAGTCATTGGACGCTCGTTTGACACTGAGCAGGGTAATCCAACTGAATCCCGGTACTTTGGACCTCTGCCAGAACCCGTGCATCAGCCGTTGAATCGCTGTATCGTAGCTATCTCAGAAGATGTACCACAAGGGCCTGTCTTCCATCCATCATTATTTTTAACTTATATCGCTAATTTGCCGGGGGTGGTTTCCAGTCACCCTCTCATCTCTATAAAGATGACTTGAAAATCTGGGACTCTTGAACCAAACACCGTGAGCTGACCTCGATGCTTTTGAACAATACTCAGTGAAATGACATCTTTCCATAGGCGACCATGACTGCGCACACATGGTATTTCTGACAACTTCTTGGCAGCGCATTCTGCACAGAGGGAAATGCGTTTTGTCAAGGCTGGTCTCAAAAAGACTTGGGCATCTGTGGTGGAACAGATGTGTGAACTACTGTAATTCTCCATATGAAAATAACGGATGAAGCCAAAGGCTGGACTCACCAAAGGTTGACAATGGTCGTGAGGCGTCCAATGGCGCTGAGAAGTATTCGGACTGTTCCGAGCGTAGCTGAGGATGCGAAGCAACAGAACTGAGAGTTGTTCCAACAAATGGGACGTTTTAAACTGACTGGCAACCACTGACATAGTGGGAAGAACCAGTAAGCACGTGTGGCAGTTTATTCGAAGAAGTGTTGTGTTGTTTTTACTCAAGTCAAACGAAAATTTACAATGCGGTCTGATGCAGCAGTTAAGCAATGTTAGCAAAATGCAGTACAAAGTAATGAAAAATTTACATGACTTTCATCCAGCTTGTCCTTTTCACTGCATCACGAAATGGCAACCAGGAAAGAACTCGCTGTGTCGAGCATGGTTAAACAGAGGTTTACTCGAACTGCCAACTAGGCCTTCCAAAATGTTTGTGGGCTTCGGCTAAATATGCTAGGTCAGTTGTTCACTCTGGTCCCACGGAAGACACGGTTATTCTGGATCGTGTACAGGTAGGTGCATCAGAACCGTAGTAGGTCTTTGAAAAGTTTCATACGAATGTCGGCTCAAAATCCTTGATCTCTACCTCTCGAATACCGGAAACTTCAACGAGACCTCAACCTCAATCATCATCCTTTTTCTGAAGGGCTGACAGAGTAACTCTTTTTCCCCGCAGGTCCAAATGAGCTAGGAGGTCACGATGAATTTCTTTTCACGAGAGACCTCGAAAACTTGTCAAAACATTTTTCTGTCACGGGGTGGCCTCCTATCACACAGCCTTTCATTAATCGCTATTGATGCTTGTTTCTGGACGCGATGTGAGGTCTTACCATCCGTTTGTCCTCTTGTTAGAAGTTGCGAGTTTGATTCTGGGGTTTTTTATTTTTGTCAACTGCCGATGCACCATCCATGTGCAACAATGTTTTTGCACCACTTTTGCGAGTGGTTCAAAGTGATTGGAGAAATTTTGCAATTCAATACAAAATTTGAGCGCACCGGTCTGCTCTTCTCTTTGTTGCGCAGTTGCTTGACGACACTACACAGATCTTTCGCCCAGTTTTTCAGCTGCGTCGTGCTACGAAAATCGTTGCAGTTTTGAACGCGCTGCAGCGGTCCAGGTTGATTCGGAAATATTCTTACTTCTAAGGTTGTGATAATTTGAAATATTGAAATGGTCATTTTGAACATCTGTATCCAACCCATGTGAGTCAAGTTGTTTGACTGCCGTTATTTCCTTGAACCCTGCAACTCTTCCGTTGTATTTGTTCATTTTTTGTTACCAACGGCGTAGTAAAGTACGCTTAAACTTACTTGGGCCTTTAAATAACCCGTTTACAACAACTGCAACCCTCTTTTCACTTCCGTTGCTCCTAAATTGACGCTGTATCCCGAGAAAGCGGTGCTACACCAGTTTCTCATTATTACATTTCAGGAAGGCTGACGCCTGTGTGATACCATTGGAAGAATCGCGCCGGCCCAGGGAACTTGGGCTATTGGTCTTACACCCGCATATGGATAACCAAATCAGTTCTTAAAGGTATGACGACCGAGGGAACATTCCTTCGTCTGAAGTCGTTAACAGCACTTCCAGAGATCGCTTCAAAGCACTATTTGCTTCTCATTTACCAAAAACTTATTACGCAAATATACCTACTCTGTTCTTGGTATTTAATGTAATCCCCAAGATATGTGATACACTCTGTTCTCAGTGGTAGCAATTCGGATCAACAGGCACCCGCTTGACACTGAGTAAGAAAAACCGACTGGATCCTGGCACCTTGGGGAATTTTGCTTCTCCATTTGTCGCAGCAATGCGGGATCATCCGAGCTCGCTGGTGCAAGAAAAATGACATCAGTCGGCTACTAGCCTCAAGTCCTGTGATCCGAACTGAACTTAAATGAAACTGGACCTGGCCTCGAACCTGCTTAACAATCGCTGAATCGTTGAATAACTGTTCGGTTTGTTTTTCAGCAACGAGATATTCTACCGGTGAGTATTTTGTCGGAATACTTGTTGAGGCTTTGAAGATGGGTATGTCCGACGGAAAGCTAGATATATGTTGTGACCACCTTCTTCCCACTGTATAAAACTTATTCGCTGTTCATCGTTCACTGATAGAAGGCAGGGGTCGCCGACTGTGTGGGCCACCTCATTGAGCGTCTCGACACCGTACTAAGCAGGTGTTAACTATCCTCCTCCTTCCAGCGTGCCATTATATGGTCATCTCTGAGCCGCTTAAAGGCCACATCATCGGGTGATAGCATCCCACCGGCTGATAATTCATTCCAGCTATTGACGTCCGGCCTTGACAGTCGAAATATGGCTTAAAGTCATCTAGTTCGCTGTTTGATAATCGTGTGTGAGGGGAATTTGATTTCGCCCTCCAACGCAGCGAATATTTGACTGATACACGGGTTCAAGGCAGAGGCTCAGGGTTCGCGGATCCAGGAAGTTTTTCTTGATCAGGATCAGGCGGGCGTCTGTTGACCTGAAAGGCAGTCATTGGAAACAAGGTGTAGCACAGCTCTTGGGTAATATAGTGAACGATTCAAAGAGGGTCCAGTTACTCGCATAATGAAGGTTTCTAAAAGTAAGAGTCGGGTAATGTTTTAAACCAATGTCTAGAGGCGCTGCCAACAAATTCCGCAGAAAGGCTGTTCCAAAGGTTAATAACTCCGTAAGAAAAGAACTGTTGCCTAAGGAATATCCAAGAACGAAGCTTGAAAAGCTTCTCGTTATGTCCTCGCCGACCGTCATTATTCGCTAGAATGAAGAACTGTTCAACGAGACCTACTCTGAAAAAGAAATATGTAAGGATCAAATCACCTCGGAGTCGCCGAAATTCAAGTGGGTATAGACCGATAATTCCAAGTCGGGACTCGTACGCGAAATTTCTTAGGCCCGTGAATCGTTTATTAGCCGCGCGCTAGAAACGCTCAACAGCGAGCATGTCTCTCTTCAGGCCGGTATACGCGACCCGATTTGCATACTCGAGGAGCGGTCTTATATAAACCCTGTAAAGCGTTTGAAATGCTTTTGTTGTCTATGCGGGGAACGTGCGCTTATTCATGCTAAGATCCGGGAAATCCTTTTTTCGCCACCATCTCATGGTGATACGCGGAAGGTAAGTTACATGACAACCAGATGCCCAGATCTCTCTTCGGATCGAATGCACCGTAAATCACAAAGGCATTGCCAGGACCCCCACCGAGAATCCTGTGTGTGTATTTTTTGTCATTCACTGGGAGACTCAAATCGTCCGGCCAGCGCTGATTCACCTCATGATCAACCTGCAGTGCGCTGATATCAGTGGCTTTTCAGATTCTTAGTTCATCGATATATGGGGAGACGTTGTTGGAAATATTTCCCGAAAGGTCACTGATGTACAACGAAAATGACAGCGGGCCTAACACTGACTCTTAAGGAACGCTCGCGAAAATGAGAGAGGAAGGTGAAAGATCTGATTCAGTTTTTACTCTGAAGGTTCGAGTATCAGTAAAATAGGCGGTCCAGCGAAGAATCTTTCATGAATACCATATGCCTGTAGCTTGTGTTTCAGGGGGCATGTGGGACATGGTCAAAAGCCTTGGCAAAGTCAATGAAGACAGCACCTGTTATGATACTGTTATCTTTGGCCCTCTTCAGACCTTCTATTAAAAATGGAATATTTGTTGTGCGTGATCGGTTAGGATGGAAACCATGCTTGGTAGAAGAATAAAGACGGTTTGATGAGAAGTAGTTGAGGATGGCACGCTTCAACGATCGCCCTATTATCTTGCATGGAATACTAGTAAGGCTGATTGGCCGATAGCTAGCCGGAGAGTGCCGGTCGGCCGTTTTGAATATGGGCGTGACCGTCACCTTTCTCCCTGTGCTAGGGAGAATGCCAGTTTGGACTGGCTGCGCAAACGGCCTATTAGGCCGTTGTGCCAGCCTAGCATCTTCCTCTTCGATAATTTTGGAATGGTTATTATCAGGACCTACTGCCTTGTACGAACTGACTGTGGATAAAAGTTCTCTAACGTCTAGCACAAAATTTCAGCGTTAACTAGTGGTTGCTGGATGTTCTGTAGTAGAAGGTTAGGGTAACAAACTGGCGGTGCGCCACTGTAGACTGTCAAGTATTACTCTGTGAGTTACCCGGTCACAGCTAGGGAGTTATGCGAGGTCTCGCCACCACTCGGTCGCAAATAGAAGCCCACGGTTTATTCTTTCTTAGTCGTCGCATGTGCTTAAATAAGAAGTTTTCGTTTCTGCGAGCTCCAAGGAGGACCTTTTTTCTTACGGGTTTGGTGTGCCCGCGGGTTTCCTGTCTACACCGATTTCGAACAATGTGAACGCTCTCGGGTCCTCCAAGTTTCCCGTAAGCTTATGCTTCGCCAATGAGTAGGATCGGTCATGGAGGAGGCGACGCATTCTGTGCAGAAGGGGTGGCCGATAAGAGAAAGTGTACAGCTTGCGCAACACAAACATGTCGTCCGCCTTCTCAATTATGCTTTGAAGCTCACGGAGCCATATCAAAGAAGAACTGCACCTGGGTGAATTCTCAGGTCGTTAACATCAGCCTGATCAAAGTTTCCAGTTGTGGACTTCTCTACTGGTTGTTGTAACCAGTAACAGATAAGATCAAAGATGGGCAGGGAGTGGTTACTGAGTCCAAGAGGTGGCTTGATGATCACTCTGTCTACCAGGTGGATCATATTAGCGATAAATAGATATGGTAAAGGGAGAGTCTGACAAGAACGGTGCAACATCGGTGCGTTGACATGTTGTGTCCACGCTCTCCGTCGTATCAATGTCGATACGGAAGTCTAGAATCCGCTTTCACACTCCTGGTGGGAGATTGATGCCCAGTTTATTTTCGTTGCATTTAAGTCTCTCATTATAAGTAGATAAATAAAGTTTTGTAATCCCAGGAAGTTGTCCAGATTTAAAAGAACAATGCAGTCGTCAGAGACGTTAGATGAGAGAGAACGACAGATAACCCGCACTAGGAGTGAGTCTCGGTCACGTAGGGCCAATCGAAGCTACAGAGAATCACATGTATCAGAAGAATGAAATCCACCAATAACCGTGGGTGCTGGGGTGCAACACTGAAGGGAAATCGCTGAACCCCTCGAGTGGAGTCAGCTCGATAAGCTAAATACACGGGAACACTCAGTTCATTATCATTGATGTCACCTTAAAGCTAGGTCTCCGCGAAAGCAAAAATATGGGTTGGTGTATCACTAGTGAACTGTCTGATTTCCGGTAACTTACTGAACAAACTCAGACAGTTCGTAGACGTTCACTTAAGAGCTACCTCTTCACTTGACCCCTCGAGGAGAGAGAGGAGGGTGCGAGGAAGAGTTTGAGAATAAAGACCTAGAGTTGAGAAGGGTAGTGGTGTTGGACTTGCTACGTACTGCCGAGTGGTTCTGACGACCCTCCTTTTAGGCCGTGGGTGCGACGTCACTGCTTGTGTGTACGTCAACGTCCCTACAGGAGGCTTGACCAGCACTTTCGGTGTCGCAACTTGCGACCCCTGTGCACCTGCTAAATTTCGCTTTTTCGGAGTGCGTTTGAGGGTTTCCACTCGAGGAAAATTTGCTTTCTTCTTCTGCTGGATGCAGGGTTTGAAGGCAGCCAGTGTGCGCGGTTTTGCGGGGCGTACCAAAAATGGGCCTTTTTATTTACAAGCGCCATCCCCAACAGGCCCCCGTCGTTCTACATTCTTGGGGAAAAGAGTTTTCTAGGGAGCTGCTTGGTGGGGGGTAACTCGGGGAACGGCATTTGTGCGACGTATTGAACACTATTTCCCATAATTGGGGCGTCGGCCGTTGGGATGATGACTACAAAAACAGCTTTCTCGATTTCCACCATTGGCACATAGGCCTGAGTGGATACTGCAGGAGCATAAACCACGACCCTAGTCTCCATCTGTAGTTTCCGGTCTGCTATGACGCGTGACTTAGTGTTGGTCTGCTGCTAGTGTCTCATCCATTCTTGCCGAGAGCGGTCGAAAGAAACGCCATTCAGGTGGATGTTGGTGGACTTCAGTGTCTTTGACCTTCCACCACTGTTTCCGGACTCAGCATAGCCGGCAAGGTCACCGAAAGGCCGAATGACTTTTCGGTTGTTTTGACGCGTAGCCTGCTCGCGAGTACGAGATTTATAACGTCCGGGGAGAATGGAGATGCTTAGATTGACTTAGCTAGTTCGGCTGGTGAATACGTTGTGGGGGAGCGGTCCCATAAAACAAATCTCCTTTCTATGAGGGCTTTTTCTTCCCTATTTGCCGCTGCCTCCTCTATATGTGTAGTTGACAGGGCAACTGCCTTCTTGGTGACCGGAACACTAGGGACTGGAATTCCAATTTGATTTCGGACAGAGCCCGCTGGTAGTTCTTCATCCCCATGGAAGAAGCAGAAGTGCATACGGTGCTAAGAAGAACAGCTCCGCATTAACAGTCGCAGCTTTTCCGCGTCGCTTCACTTTGCGTGACGCGTGCGTGACTACTCAGCGGCAAAGCAGCACCTTGACTTTCATCAAACCCGCTGCTCGTGCAGATAAAATTTAAAGCAGAAGGAGAAAGTTGTTTATACTTGTGTTCGTCGAGGCCAGTGCACTTGAAATGATACCATTTTTTGCACTTGTAGCACTGCACACCGTCTTGTACAGATAATTTGCATCAATAACGGCCGCAAACGTTCGTTGCCTCATTCAATTGAACCCCAGAACTGTTAGACCTGCCTCACGTCATTGTCAGTGGAAACAAACAATGCACAACATGAAACAGTTACAGAAACAGATACAGTGCAACCCAATAGTTTCAATGTGTGATGATTTGGTATGTTATTCGATAACGAACAGCAGTTATCGGATGCTATTATTGATGTACAAGGCACCGATAAGGTAAAAATGCGTCAACAATAACAGCGATAAAATTCGAATCAAATTTTGAATTACCCGCGCAACTTCGAATCATACTGGTCAAGCGTCGGAACGTCAACAGGCGTGAGCCTTTATCAACTCATGGATTTGAAAGTGTAAGTGACATCGCACAAAGACCACTGATCAGTAGCTAGCTTGAACTAGATTGAAAAAGTGTAACGAGGCCGATCGTAGAGACAAACTCGAATTGCAGTCCTTGGCGGTCGCCCAATTAAGACAAAACCCCAAGTGGTTTTATGAACGATTGTCTAAGAAAGCATGAGTATAACCAGGTATTCCCAGTTTGCTTACAGATTCTGGCCTGACTAACAACAGCCGGGAGGCAGCGGATACGCCTGAAAAGGTGTTCATGGAAAATGCCACCGAAGTCACCTTGTCGATCAGTTGCAGAACCCCTACTTTTGGCGTCCTTTCTGTCATCAACGACATAGGCTTTATTCCTATGACAGTTCTTACAAAGCATAAAAATTGAACCCTAATAAACTTTGGGGTTTTTACAACATACCACCAAGGTTGCTAAAAAATGGGTGCAGATAGCCTAGCTGCAGTCGTAGGTGGCTTGCTTCGGTAGTCTCTCGAGGAAGATGGACTACCTGCTGACTGGAAGCAATGTGGAGTAATGCCGCTGCACAAGGGCGGTGTGCGTAACTTGGCTTCCAACTACGGGCCCATTTTCCTTCCCATTATCTATTCATGGGTAATGGAAAGCGTTGTGGACGACGCTGTCCGACGACATCTCCACATACACAGAATGACAACTCTTCAACAACACGGTTTCAGACAAAGCCACTCGTGCGTTATCAGCCTAGTAATTGCTAACCAAAGACCGACCAAAGCAGTTAATAATGGGGACCGAGTGGACATTATCTGAAGTCTCTGATGAAGACACTCTTCTTGTAAACCTAGACAAATCCATAGATCAACAAAACTTTACTCATCTGCTTATAATGGGCGACTTTAATGCACCGAAAATAAACCGGGCATCAGTCTCCCACCAGGAATGTGAAAGCGGGTTCTAGACTTCCGTATCGACACTGATACGACGGAGAGCGGGGACACAACATGTCAACGCTTCAACGCGGCATCGTCCTGTTCGGACCCCATCTCTGCCCGATTTAGTCACTACTAATGAGAGCCACCTGGTAGAAAGAGTGATCATCAAACCACCACTTGGACACTGACCACTCTCTACCCATTTTTGATCTTATCTGTTACTGGTTACAACAACCAGTAGAGAAGTCCACAACTGGAAACTTAAATCGGGCTGATTTTAACGGTTTGAGGAGCTACCTAGTTTCATTACTTCTTCATTATGGCTCTGGGGACCGGAACTACCGGGCACTTCAAAGCGCAATTGAGAGGGCAGAAGACTTATTTGTGCCGCGCAAACTGTGCTTCCGACCGTGTCCCACACGGCCCCTTGAAACACAAACTTGAAGTCTATAGTATTCAAGGAGAGGTTCTTCGCTGGATTGTCTCCTTTCTAGATAAAAGACGTTTAGAGTTAAAACCGAATCAGATATTTCATCTCCTTCTCACATTTCTACGGGAGTTCCTAAAAGGTCATTGCTAGGTCCTCTGTTATTTCTGCTCTACATCAATGACCTTCCGGATAGTATTTCCAGCAACGCCCTACTATACGCCGATGACCTAAAAATCTGGAATGCCACTGATCTCAGTGCACTACAAGTTGATTTTGACGTGATTAAGCGTTAGTCGGACGATTGGAGTCTCCCACCAAATTACAGTAGTTGCACATATGTCACTCGATGGAGATTCCGGCAACGCCTTCGTGATTCATAGTTCATTCGGCACAACAGATATCATGGGAATCGATCTGAAGGAAGATCTGGACAGCTGGTTGTCGTCTAACCTATCTTTAGCGCTTCATCAAGAGATGGCGGCGAAAAAAGAGTTCGCCTCTCTTAGGATGACTAGGCGCACTTTTCCCCGTACAGACAAGAGAGCGTTCCAAACGCTGCACGGTGTTTATGTAAGACCGCTCCTGGAGCACAATACTCAGGTCGTGTATATCAGCCTGAAGAAAGACATACTAGCCGTTGAGCGTGTCCAGCGCGTGGCTACCAAACTAGTCACAGGCCTGAAAAACGTCGCGTACGAGTCTCGACTTGAAATTTTTGATCTATACCCACCTGAATTTCGACGTTTCCGCGGTGAATTACCTTTCACACACTTCCTCTTTAGAGTAGGCCTCGGTGATCAGTTCTTCACTGTTGCGAATGATGACGGTCGGCGTGGACATCATAGAAAGCTTTTCAAGCTTCCTCCACGGACCTTTCTTAGACAACAGGTTTTTCCCTACACGGTTGTTAACTTCTGGATTAGTCTTCCTGCTGAGGTCGTCAGTAGCACGTCTAGCAATCGCTTTAAAGCATTACTTGATTCTCATTTTTAAAAAGCCATTTATGCGAGTGACCGTAGTCCGCTTTCTGATATTTACTGTGATTCCCAAGAGCGGTGCTCCACCCTGTTTTCATTGAATACCTTTCAGACCAGCAGACGCCCGCTCGATATTGAACAAGAAAAACCGACTGGGCCCGGGACACTTGGACCTCTGCCTCGAACCTGTGTATCAATCGCTGAATCACTGAATCCTGCTAGACTCCTCAGGAGCCCCCGACATGGTTGACTATGGCATACTGCCTTCAAAACTGCAATGTTACAGAATTGGAGGGAAACTGTCACGGTGGTTGGAGGCGTATCCGAGTGGACGCACCTTCTCTGTCCGAGTTTATGGCACCTATTCAACGACTCTAAATGCCCAGTGTGGGGTACCGCAAGGGTCAATTCTAGGACCGCTGCTGTTCACTCTATACGTCAATGAAATACCTTCGCTTTTATCCTCGAGCGTTCTGTTGTACGCAGACGACACGAAGCTTTCGGGGATCATTCGCGACACCTCAGATAAATCCAGTCCACAATCATATCTTGACACATTGTGTAACTGGTGTAGATTCAACGAAATACCGCTGAATGCGGCGAAGTGTAAGGTCCTGGGGCTTCGTCATGACAGTGCGACCTTGTATCACCCTGATAACATTATACTTTGTGTATCTGAGCAGGAGAAAAACTCAGGGTCGATTGTTACTCAGAATGTATATCTCTCTGTTAACTGCAAGATGAAGGCACGCAAGGCTACTAACGTCTCTAAGTTGATCAACCGTAGCTCAGGATGCCTAACCGCGACAGACTTCCTTCCCGTTTATTCTACCTTATTTCGCCATTCACCAAGAGTAAATATTCAGGCCTGTCCCCCTTATGGCCGTAAGGATGTCGTATTGTTCGAAAACGTTCAACGCAGGGCTACAGAACGAGTGAGGGGCCTTCGGTACATGAGTTATCAGAATGGACCTCAAAGTTTGAATCTGTTAACCTAGAGTTTCGAGAGATGACAGAAGACACAATACTGGTCCATAAAATATTAAATAACTGCAATCGTCCTTGCTCATCTACCCTGCCCAGAACTGAACATCCATGTTCAAGAGGGAATAGTTTTAGTCTTGAGAGTCGACGCTACCGTTTGCTTTGCCGACGTCCCTCGTTTGCACTCCGAGTGGAAGAGGTTGTCTCGGCCCCAAATTTTACCGTATTCAAGATAAGATTGGACGAATATCTTAGGGCAACTCCGGGTATTTTTAGTGTGCCTGCTCTTCCGAATAATTTCTGATAGGAAGAGCGACCGGTATAGAAGGAACCAAACAAATAAGTACAGCTGGCATGCCGTGGTGTCTGATTTGTGTGTCTGTTTTATGTACTGTGTCTGATGAATGTACGTATGTATGACCTGTTGCATGTACTGTGGACGAGTGCATGTGTTATGTGCGCTTGCCAATGCCGGTTGTAGACGACTGGATCATTGCACCATACCATTTGCTCTCTGAATCTATTCTCTTATCAACCCTGTGTTTATGCTCGTGATCGACGCTTTCGTGACTACCCACCTCAACTGAGGATTGCCCCGGTCAAAGTCCTCAGTGCCATACCACCCAGAAGCGGGTCGATAACAAGTCGGAGACTTTTCTGGATCTGCAAAAAACCCATGAAACTCGTGGAACCAGGCGCCAAGGTCATTGGCGGTACGCAGGTCGGCGCGGGTTTCAGGTGTGGACGATGTCGTGTGCCGTTGACTTATCAGAGCAATTTGAGGAGTTTTTTGGTTCTACGGGAGCCCCGAAATTGTTCGATACATTGGAACAGCTCGAGGAAACACTGGATCAGTTCCAACAGTTGTTTGGTGCCGTCTATAGAATTCGCTCTACGGAATATAATGTTGGTACGCCGAGACGCCGTGTGTATATTTGCACACGAAGAGGACAACCTCTGAAACCTTCTCGCGGAATCAGAAAGAAACCTTCAGGACAGACAGGGTGTGGGTCCATCATCAATGCAAACCGCACTGATGATGGATACTTTAGGGTGACTAAATTTACCATGATCCACAATCATCAGGTCGATCCGCTCTCTGCAAAACACGAACCCTCAAGGAGGAGACTTTCAAAATCAGAGGTAAGTACTATTTGTGTATTAGTGATTACAACTTTCCCTATTTTGTTAGGCGAGCGCTATTCTTCCCCTGCTTCTAAGTGGTATTTCATCCAACCAGTTGCGTCAATATGTCACAATGCACTTCGATAAAGATCTCACAAGTAGAGACATCTGTAACATGAGGAGCAAATATGCGGTAAATGACAGTTCTCTGTTGTAACAGGCCCATGGACAACGAACGTTTATTCACTACGCTGTGTACATTGATTGCCGAACATACATGATCTAAACCAATGGTTTCGTTATGTGCTCCACCTGATTTGTGTGGGTTGTGTTCAGAAAACGGATCTGCGACCACTCAGCGTTTTCCAACCGAAGAGCTATATTAGGCCAGCTTCCAGATCTCTCACCGGTTTCCTCTCGCATGGCGAACGAGAATTTCCAACTGTCATCCTTGATTTTGTTAAACTTCATGTCCACTGTAGCAAGATTGCTTAGTTGACCTCTGTTCTCAAGGGGTTGAGGCTTTGACGCTTCCACCGCAGTCCATTTGCCCCAACGGCTTCAAACGAAATCCGCTGCCACGAGGTTTGTGTCACTGGGACTAATTTTACACATCCAATCAAAGGGGATTTGTCAGTCAGACAACATACTTTATGGGATACGCTTTTCTGTGTCATGTGACTTGACTCTGAAACAAATAGTGGACCACCCAATCTGTCCACATTTCGTTTTTTAATCCGATCGAAGGTACAAAGAGAGTTCGTTTAACATACGTTCAGCTGAAATAAATGTACATTGAAAACTTTACACCTGTGAGCCTTGCTTTTTAGCTCATTTTTGTTGGTTGTATCCGGTTGGGGGGATTTAAATTGTAGGACTTACACCCTAAGTTTGATAATCAGGTGATCACAGGATCAGTGATTAATCCGTGTGGGCTTCCAGTTAGCCTACTATATCACTAATAAGTTGTTGCGTCAGACTTTTCCTCTTTAAATGTATAGCAACTGCTGATACTCGTCTAGCATTTGTTAATTTTAATCTTCCCTCGTCGCCGCACAATCCGGCTCATATTTTTTATGGTGTGTCGTACACCATTGGTCTTCAACTTCCGATGTACCTGCTGTTTGTCGCAAGGTGAAGATATGATCGATACCCTGACGACCACCGTGAAAACCTACCGATTTGTTATAATTCTGTTTGTTGTATTTCAGAAGCTGTTACATTAGGAGACTCACAGTCGTCTTCGATACGATAGGGCTAAAACTAATACTTCTGTGGTTATCATCACGACGAGACTGGATCTTGACCCGGTTTGACGGCTTGCGCATCTCGATGACCCATTAGGCTAAACTGGACGGTGTGGCCGCCACACCGACAGAGTCACTCATACCAGGCAGGCCAATAGGCAGAGGTCTGACAAACCAATCTCCTGGTTCTCCAGGTTGGGGACTGGAAGAAGGCTGGCATCTTTATCCGAAAAACGCACCAGTTCTGGTACACTGCCACCCGCCCACTGTCTTGCGGTATAGGCTTTTTAGCCGAAGACTGGTTGAGAACCCTAATCCTTCTCCTGTCTAGGTCTGGGCGTATTGGTAGTATCTCAGTCCACATGAAACCGTGAATAGTCACAACACAAGTAAGTCCATACCGCATCGGCCGTCTCTCTGTATAAACCGGGTCGCCCTATCTGTTGCTTACAACAGGATGGATAAGCGAAAACAGGCAACTACAAACTCCTTCCCCACTGTCTTATTAAATTTGACTCTCAGGCCTTTCCCTACCCGCATTTCTGATGATAACGTTGCAGGCCCCGCAACAGGTATACCCAATCATCGTAACACAACACAGTGTTGGTAAGTCTCATCTCTTACCATTCAGCAGCAGGCACCCCTCGTTCCTTGCTTAGACCTAGAATGCAAATTAGCATAGATGCTTGCAACGTTCGCACTCTAAAACAGATAGGTCAACAGGTCGCTGTCGCACGAACGTTAGACTCGTTGCATTTCGTTGTCTGCTGTATCTCGCAGACTAGAATCCAGGACAATAGTCAACGTATGGAATTAACAGCACCCGTATTGTTTACCCGATACTTGTTATACACTTCGGACGACTCCACAGCCGCTGTTACAGGTCAGGCTGGAGTAAGTATAGTCCTCAGCACGACGGCTGCAGCCGCATTGATAGATTGGATCCCTTTTAACAGTAGACTTTCTGCCGTCCACCTGGCAGGTTTAATTAAGACCAGCTCCAGACGCAGGACTGTCGGAAATCTTTTTCGTTGTGTCTGCTTACGCTCCTATTGACTGTAGTGACGCCGGCGTCTAAGAAGCGTTTTACTTGAATCTGGCCGCTCTACTTCGGTTGACACATGGTTCTGATGTGGTCCTTCTGGCCGGAGATATGAATGTCCAGGTTGGCCGTTTTGGTGAGATCGAGTCTTGTTTAGGTGGCAAGTTTGGGATAGCATCACATCGCCCAAATAATGGTGGGTGATTGTTGCAACTATGCGCTGTACATAAACTATTCTTAACCAGCACTAGCTTTAGAAATGGTGCAGTCATTATTATACTTGACGCCTTCTTTCTCCGAATCAGGCCTGGTCTCAAATAGACCACATAGCTGTTAGTTATGGGTTGCGGGATTCCATTCACGACTGTCGTTCTTATTGGAGCACATACTTGGATTCAGATCATGCGTTGGTAGGTCGTCGTTTGGTTCTCACTTTTGCTGAGCCACGATCCCACCGACAACAGAGACTGGTTGTTGAGAAACTGGCTATATCGCCGGTAAAGCACAAGTACCAAACCAGCTTAGAAAGTAGCCCTAGCAGTTCTCACCCTGAAGATCCTAATAGCTGATGGACCCAAAGCTCACAGGCGATTTATGAAACAGGTATCGTAGCATGCGGCACTAGGGTACATCGATTGCACAAATACTGCACCTCGGAGAAAACCCTGGAGTTGTTAGAAACTAGACGGAACATTCCTCCTGGCAGTTCAAATAACAAGTCTAGGAGAGATATCCGTAGGAAATTGAAACGTAGCCTAAACGTTGACCGGGAAGCTTTGCCAGTTGGGGAAGTTAAGGAAATGGAAACCACTTTTGCTTCAAAGAACATCGACAGACTCTTCAGACCTATCCGTGCTGCTGGTCCAAAGCGACTGCCTGTCAGTGAGGCTATCGGCGACACAGATGGCACACTCATATGTAACAAGTCCAGAAGGTTAGGGCGTTAGGCGGAACACTTTGAGGGTCAATTTAGCTGGCCTCCTGCTTCCATTGTGTTGCCGCCATAAAACTGTAATGTAGCACCCTGGTCGGTAGATTTAGCGCCACCCACTGAGACTGATATCTGCAATTGTATTTCGGTTCTCAAACGTAATAGGACTACTGGTCCACTTTTCCAAGGAGGTGGGGAAGCTTTAGTAGAGGTCTTGAAGCAGCTGTTTCAACTTGTGTGGACGACCGAGACCATACTTCCGTGCTGGGGTCACTCGATAATAGTTTCCATATTCAAGAAGGGAGTCAGAGGCTCTTGCAAAAGCCATAGAGAAATTAGCTTGACCCCAGTCATTTCTAGGGTTCTGGCATCCATAATACTTCGTCGACTCATTACAGCTCGTGAGGTAAACATTAGAAAAGAACAGGCAGGGTTTCACCCTGGGCGGGGATGTATAGACCACATTTTTACCCTCCGCAAAATTCTGGAGCAGCGTCATGTGTACCGTCGACCAACAATCGCCGTATTCCTCGACTATAAAAGTGCGTTCGATTCGGTCGATCGATCTACACTTTTAGAGTCGCTTAAACGCAAGGGTGTACCGACTAAGTAGGTGGACCTACTGTCAGCGCTTTACTTCCATACTTCAGCTCAGGTTAGGGTTTACGGTGAGTTATCTGACAGTTTAAGCATCATGAGCGACGTACGTCAAGGCTGTCCCCTTTCATCATTTTTTGTTCAATTTCGTCATGGATGAAATAATCGAGGACTGTCTGCGACACTCGAATGATGCCGGTGTGGCCCTCCTACCTGGTGAAAGACTGATCGATCTTGATTATGCTGACGATAAGGTGTTGCTGTTTGATAATTTTCAGGCAGCATAAGCAATGTTAGACGCTGCCTCGCTTTCCGCTAAACAGTTCGGAATTCGCCTTACAGCCACAAAGTGCAGTGATTCTGCAAGATTGCTGTGGTGACATAGATTCAGTGTTAGATAATGGAGTTATCGAGGTTGTCCTGACCTATACTGCTACCTTGGCGAGGTGGTCGGGCTTGTGTGCGGTTTGGTCTGGCGGGCTATGCTGACTAGAACTTCGATCCTTCCAGGTGCGACTTTGTCAGACAGGCGAAAAGGGAGCAGTCAGAAGAGAAGCAGTTACACTCATATGGTTGTATGTCGCTGTACTGACCGCTTAGAAGTGCTCAAGTAGCGAGGCACAGTCTTATGAGCATACAACAGAATCTTTTTTTAATGGTTACGGCACTGCTGTTTTTGTGTCAAAAAGAAGGGGGTTAGAAAATATACCCTCAATCAAAGAGCACTCCGATCGCCCAACGGTTGACCGTGACCGCCGTCGTATTATCTAATAGGGTCGAAAAGCATCTGGTGTCACCCAAAAACCCGATGTAGCTTCGAGCACATCCACTGCTCGCAGCAGTGCTCAGAATCACATATTAGTCTTATTCACTGCGCTCTCCGGCTAGGCAAGCCCCTCAGAGTTGGATCATACAGCAGTCAATTACAGGTGGTGTCACCCTGTTAAAGACTATCGTGGCTTTTGGAGCAACCACCTGGACTCTGACCATGCTGTTGTGCGTGCCCATTTTGTTTTATCATGTGCCCAGAGGACATACGCTCATGAAGACAAGGTACTTGACTGACTCAATACGTCGGTAAATCTGTAGACGCAAATCAGAAGAGCGTTGCGTATTCGTTATATCGGCGTACGCTCCAACGGACAACTGTTCGGATGCTACCAAGGATGCGTTCTATGACGCCCTCGTTGACCTTCTGAAAAAAAACTAAACACTTAGACATCATACTAGTGGGCGATTTTAATGCTCAGCTTGGTCGTCTTTCTCTGGATGAGAAGCGGCTGGGAGTTTTGTTTGGTTTTCGGGCACAACGCACTGACAGTGGTGAAAGACTGCTGCAGCTGTGTGCATCCGACGGTCTGTATATTTCGAACACCGCGTTCCAGCACAGGAAGAAGCACTGTGTTATTTGGAGACCTCCGTGTGCTTCCCAACCGTGGACACAGTTGGATCATATAGCAGTCAATTACAGGTGGCGCCACTCTGTTAAGGACTGTCGTACGTTTTGGAGCAACCACCTGGACTCGGACCATGCTGTTGTGCGTGCCCGTCTTGTCTTATCATTTATCCAAAGGACATACACCCGTAAATGCAAAATACTCAACTGGCATTCGAGCGATGAGAGTGGGAAGAACGCTTACCAGGAGGCATTGGTGAAGTTTCCCAGCTCGAGTCATATCACTGATCCTAACGAACACCGGGAACAAATCGCCGGAGCTGTAAACAGGTATGTTTTGAATGGGCTATTCAGTTGTGACAGAACTGGATTTCCGTCACGTCGATAAACCCCATGAACAAGCGTCGCTCGATCCCACCTGACTCTGAATATGATGACGACCGTCGAGAACTTAAACGCAAGCTGACTGAAAGGTTGCGCAAAGACCAGGAGCACTACTTGGTCGGACAATCGAAATAGATGGAAAAAACCTTTTTATCTGGGAATAGCAGAAGGCTTGGTTTTGCTGGTCGTCGAGCCGGTGTAAATGGGACCGTATGTGAAGAAGATGGCTCACTTATCACCAGTCAATCGCGCCGACTTGACAGGTCGGCGGAACATTTTGAAGAACAGTTCAGCTGACCTCAACCACATCAAAAGAACGACTTGACTGGAATGGTCAGTTATTGCATTCCAGCTGGCCCTCCTTCGAAAGCAGAAGTGGTCGTGAAGTCTAGGTTATTGAGGCGTAACAAAGCTCCTGGACCAGACCTCCTCCCTCCTTCTCTTTTCAAGGATGATGGCGGTGGGTTGATATCAGAAATGACGCGACTTCTCCGGACAATTTGGGGGACTTGAGAGGCACCTCGTGATTTGTGCCTATCAACAGTCATTCCCGTTTTCAAAAAGAGGGCCCGAATTCTGTGTGACAACCACCGAGGCATCAGTTTGGTGTCTGTTGCATCTAGGTTACCCACTGGCCTCATTTTACGTTGGCTCATTGAGCCTAGAGAAAGTCAGATACACGGAGAACAGGCAGAATTCCGATCCGGCCGGGGGTGCGTTGATGACAGTTTTATCTCGTGACGGATCTTGGACCACCGGCACTGGTACAGACATCCGACGGTCGTGGTGGTTTTAGATCTGAAGGCTGATTTCGATTCAGTTGCTGGCAACGTTTTCTGAGACTCTCTTCTTCGCAAGGGAGTGCCAGGGAAATACGTGAATCTATTGAGATCACTGTATCCTCAGTCTTCAAGCAGGGTGGGAGTTTATGGCCGACTGTCTCGGGCGTTCATCACTTCTAGTGGTATTTGTCAGGGATGTCTGATTTCTCCGTTCTTGTTCAATGTTGTCATGGACGACATTCTGGAGGGTGCATCTGAGGAATCCATTGAACTTGGTGTTGAGCTTCTTCCTGGCGCTACCTTGACCGATCTGGAGTACGCGGACGATATTATCTTACTTAGCCCCTCTGCCGAAGACACGCAGACCATGCTGAATAAGGTTAGTGACCGGGCTGGTTTGTATGGAATGTACTTTGCACCTTCAAAGCGCAAAGTGCTGCTTCAAGGCTTGGTCATTTCCTTTTCTTCTTCCTTCATTGCAGATAATCCGCTCAAGACTGTGGACAGTTTCACATACTTGGGTAGCACATTCTCTTTAGCCTGTAATAGTGTTGATGAGATATCAGCAAGGATAGCACAGGCACGAGTTGTCTTTGCCAAACTGCGTCATCTGTGGCGTTCAAAAGACGTTCGGTTGTCACTGAAAGGAAGAGTGTATAATGCTTGTATACATTCTGTTTTGCTCCATAGTTCTGAAACGTGGCCTGTTCGCAAGGAACAGGCTTGCTGTGTTTGACCATCGTTGTCTCCGCCGATTGGCCCATATTAAATGCACTGATCACGTGGGCAATGTGGTAGTTCGCCGGGGCGTATTCCGGAACGCACGGGATGCGCGATCAACTGATCAACTACCCACGGTGGACAGCTTGTGGTGGTTGGGTCAGGTTCTCCGTATGCCAGCTGATCGTTCACCGCACCCTGACTGCTCGACTGAGCAAAGTGGGTAGGTGTCGTCTCCCTGGCTGGGGTCCTCGTGATCACTCAAATTGCTGGTTAGATACACTATCTGAGATGGCGATGTGTCGCAGTCAATGGCGTACCTGTATCCATACCATTTCTAGTTCTTCCGCCTAGTCTTTAATCAATTTTCAAATTTCCTAGTAAATTTTCTTCTAAGATATTCCACGTCGCTGTTGAGATGAGCGGTGGCCCGAGTCACAGTACCCTCTGATCAGGCTCATGGCTGTTATCACAGTGATGATGATGATGATGTGGAGGTTGTTGATTGATTTATGTTCTTGGGAAACTGCAATAATGACGATGGTGGTGTAGGGAATGAAATAGAAGCGCGTATTTCTAGGGCTTGGGTTGTATTCGCCAATCTGGGG
This sequence comes from Paragonimus heterotremus, assembly GCA_013368495.1. NCBI lineage: Eukaryota > Metazoa > Platyhelminthes > Trematoda > Plagiorchiida > Troglotrematidae > Paragonimus > Paragonimus heterotremus. The sequence goes on from LUCH01017656.1 coordinate 27,733, forward strand.
CATCTCTGACGACGGAGCAGTATCCATCTGATGCTCAGAAGTCTCGTTTACAAGGCGACAATGAGGTCTGTATTACTTTACGACAGTGAAAGATGACCGCTTAGGATAGAAGACATTAACCGTCCCCAGGTATTTGGTCACCGATGTTTGTGTTCGGTCGCTCGCGTTGGATAGCGCCAACGAGTTGACACAGAGGAGGTTAGGAAACGGGTATTTGGTGTTGATTGTTAATCGAGTTCTTTTGTCCAGTGTTTACATTTGCACAGACGTAGATGATTAGGCCATGTATAAAGGATGCCAGCTAGTCAGCTACCAAACCGAACTCTCTTTGTCGACGTTGGGGCCGACTGGCGTAAGTTGCGGGGTGGACAGATGATGACGTGAAACAGAGAAATAAAGTCGTTCACTAAGGGACTAGCTACTGTGGGTCGGGTTCGTCTCCCGGTCTAGGACCTCGCGACTGACAGAGTCGGTGGCTGGAGACCTTAGGTGAGAGGGCGACCAGTCGGGCTCAATGACGTGAGTGTTGTCGTTGTTTGTTCGAGTCGTTTGTGAAGTGAGTGCAATTAATGACGCGGGGAAATGGAAGCCATGCGGAAGCAGTCTTGCTAATGTCGCTTTTGTTTCATCTACAGTCAACACTCTTGCGACCTATGAACGGCTAGGCTGTTCCAGACGTTGTCATTTTCCAGTCGGCAATTTTCACGTTGCATTTTCGGTTCCAATTCGCCGTTCACATTCTTCACATCTCTTATCTGCAGACGAAAATCTTTTTTTAAGTCAGAAGCAATCGCTAAGCACTGACCATTTCTAGGTCCTCACTTCTTCGCTAGTTAGATCAGCGAGTTGCCTTGGCCAATATCTTCCTAACTTCGAAGCTTCGTGTCTGTGTCTCTGAGACGTTACTCCACGATACTAATACAGCCTATCTCGGTTCGCATCACTCAGAGTTTCCGGTTACGCCGAAGCTGAACCTGACATTCAAACTCATCATCATCATAGACAGCAATACATCAGTGGTTCATACTGATGCTTAACTGCCACACAACCACGGAGAAGAAGAAGAAGAAACAAACCAAGTATAAGAGAGAAGAAAAAAAATGGAAACAGGATGGGACCTAACCACTAAAAATAGCTACGTCTATATTCAAACAT
>LUCH01017657.1:0-28756 GCA_013368495.1 Paragonimus heterotremus
GACTAAGCGAACTTGACCTCTGCATTCACAAGAAGTTCGTGTGGACGCTTAAGTTTCTTTGGTTTACAATCAAACAAACCTATAACTTGGTTAACTGCTAGGAAACACACACTACAGTGACTGGTTCCCTTGCTCACTCTTATCACTGTTTTCGTACTTATCGTGTTATAATCAGTCTGATAACCAGACATAGATAACACATCTTGTTGGCTGCTGCACTGTTCACGTGATATGCACAGTTCAACTAAGGCAACAAAGTCAACCACGTGGTTTCTTTCGTGGGTGTGATTTTGTTTTGATCCAGAAAGTACATGTCCTATGGAAGCCACAGTTACGTAACTAACATTTGGAGTGTCTCCATAAGTTTAATCGAACCGCATTTACCATAGTGATACTCAAAACTAAAAAGAACTGACGGGTAGCAAGGGATTCGGTTTAAAAATAAACAACAGTCAGAGTTGATCACAACTTGCCCATTATCACAGACATCTGAGTCAACCCATCGGGTTCAAGTTTCTTTCTTGTTAGAAAACGTTCACACTGTATATGCTTGTCACAGCCGGCAAATGAACTCAGGACAAGCTTTCATGAGACAGCCATGTTGACCAATGTTGTAGTAGTAAGAATGAATTTCCGTTTCCAAACTATCAGGTGCGGTCACTTGTAAACAGTGATCCAATTGCACCAGCGCCTCAAGGGAAGGGGTATCAACAGCCAGTTAGGGTCCGGTCGGCAACCGCAAGATGGAGAGATTTCTTTAAGTTTAATTCAGAGGAATTACTAAAATTGTTGGGCGACTCAATTAACAAGTGAATTATCATCACATATTCTGATAATAACAATTTGGAACAGTAAGGCAAGAACAGTTGTTGATCGGTGTCGTGCACCGACGAAATCAACTGAATTATTCGCCCATCCCTGCGGCTTGTTCATTGCTCAAAACCGGCTGTTTTTCATTTAGTCGGAAGTAGTGACAGCACACATCTGTCTAATGTCTTCACGGCTCTGTTACATACTCGGAGATCACGCATTCTCAGGGCAATTCTATGTCTAAAATCTAATCAGTGAATTCTGAAGAAGCCCACAGTGACGTTGGATCCCTGCGAGTCATGAATAGTTCCCACGACATAAAACAGCCTGAGATTCCATTACTGTTGTATTTCGAATACGATTTGTCCGACTCGTTTTCCATATGATGCAGCATGTTCGTAATTAAAGCGGGTGTATGAAAGTATCATCAGACAATTCCCATCCGCTGATTTTCCCATGCACATGTTATAATAGACCGGTGAGTTGGTCACCCTGTAGAATTCCGTGCCATACAATTCTAAAATTGCCTAAATTAGACTATCCCACATCATGCATCAAAGCACGATATTGAACAACTTGCCCTTTAAATGTTGGTTTTGCAAATAACGGATTTATATACTCAACAAGAGTAACACACATGATCATTTGATAGATTAATAGAAAGGCTATTGTAGAGGTGTTAGGAACTTTTTGAAATTTGATAAGTTTGATAAATGGAGCATGTTTGATTGATGTGTTGAGGGAGCGTAGACTCAATTGGTACGAAACATCAATTTCAGTAGTAGACGAAGTAATCTGTGCGCTAATCCCGTTGAACACTGCATTGTGACCGGGCAACTTTTCAAACTGTTAGCACAAAGTACAGTAGACAAATTACAGAATACTGTGCATTAACATAAACGCATAATTCCTGAGCGTTTACCAAGATTACAACAACTTCAATGCAGGGATAAACGTCCTTTGAACAACACATCGCCATTAAGTACTGGAAGCCAGCACAGCTTCTATAAGTCTGAGCAATCGATAATTTATAATACGCCTACTTACCATGATCAGTATTTTAAAAATCATGTCACGACCAGTCTGGAACAGATGTTTAATAATCAACAGAGTAAATTTGCCGAAGCAACCGTCGATTTCATTGATCCATTCAGAAAATCTATTCACTTACAGTTGCAGAATATGTTCATCCTTGTCTAAACCATCCTAATATTTTGAATTATGTGGACTTGTCAAGAAACGCGCTTAAGTTGTTTGAAGTCAAGTGTTTACAAGCGCTGTCATGCGAACACTAACTCAATAAACACGTCAACAGAGATAGCAGAAAACTTTCAAAGATGACGAATTTTTCACTTACGCGTCTACATAAAGCACGCAGTTTATTAGTTTTCGGTTTTCAAAAGAACACTTTGAAACAGCGTAATGACATAGTAATGAGAATGACAAAGTAGCGAACAAGACTTGTTTTGTGTGTTTGATCATCAGACTGATTACAGCACAATAAATATGAAACATAGTAACTGGGGTGAGTCAGAAAAACGGTCATTAGAGGTTATGAAGGATGTGTTTACCAGCTACGCATTCACTGTTTCAAATCGAGAGCTTCATCGATGATGGGTCGGAGGAGATTAAGCGCTTGTACGAACTATTCAGATGACAAGGTGATGATGTAACGTGCGGTCGAAACCAGCAAGCGCGCACAGATTGAATTTGTATTGTTTATCGGGGCGTGCTGCTGTGTCGTCGACGCCGTTCTAGTTATCGTTTGTGTAAGTCGTGTGCATGGCTTACTGGGCCTTTGGCTCATGTTTGTTTTCTTGTTGTTTCCTTTTCTAGGACTTGTTGGAACCCCCTACTTCGGAAGAACGCTGTCCCCTGGTGTCTCCACGTTGCCCCACATTTGGTCCGCAGGTGTGCCGGACAGGTAACGTGTAAACAGCCGGCCTGCATGTTACAATGATGCAGCTTTGTTCCAATCAATAATAGGTGATGTGTAAAATAGCTCGTCATAAGCCGAGGACGAAACTAAAACTCTGTGAGGACTTACAAAGCAGTAAACATAAACTGTATCGAACGATACAGCAACTAATCTTCTCTCTGTAGTTACTGGACATACCAACAGTAAATATTTTGTAATGCCTACAACCCAAAGACATGGATGAATCCTCACGATGAACGGGACTTGGCATTTGTCACAGTCACATTCATCAATATAGTTATCTTGCGCCCATCTTTTACTACAAGTAAGGTTTATGCAGTCTGAAAAAGCATCGTGCTCTTTAGTCAAACTAGTGGTAGAAATCTTCCACTCTCTGCCACTCCCTGCCACGTGGTCAAACACGCAACTCAAATGACGTGAGGCGACGGCTTATTTCACACAGACTGTTTGTATCTGGCTAATTAAATGGTTTTTCGATAGACCCATCGGATTAAAGAAGTCCGTGAAGTCTACTCGTTTAGCGAAGACGGTGGCTGCAGGAAACGAAAACCATCCGTAGTCCGTTAAGCCCAACATTGGCTGACATCTTCTTGGGAATGAGCGAACAGTAAGTCTCTGATAATACTGCCAAAGCCTTATTGTACAAGCAGAATGTTGATGATATTTTGATTTTTACGGAAACGGATCATCTTGATTTATTTTGTAATCTTACCTCTATTCATCCGAACCTATCCTTATCTCACGAAAAGGAATCAAACGGCAGTTTATATTTTTTAGACGTAATCATCACTATGCGTGAGGATGAAACACTACAACGATCGGTCCATCGGAAAGAAACATGGGTTGGACAATATCTTCAGTTCTCCAGCTTTGCCCCGATAACATAAAAGCGGGGATTGATCAGAACACTATTTCATAAGGCCAGGTATGTTTGCACCCCTGTTAAGCTGCAGATGGAACAAGAAATGCTGAGAAAACGTTGCTGGCAAACGGATATCCTGAAAAGTTCATAGACATTCACAGCATGATGAACGAATGTAACGAACCGGCGCAAACACATCAAAAGAAAAATATATTTCTATTTTTGCCATTCAAACGTGATCATCTAGCAAACGACATCTAGCACATATTGTAACGTGCCCTATCCCGTACGTATGCGGCTGTCCAATTACGTTTAGTTCAAACCACCAAAAGACCCGTTGTACAGAATCGCGAACGCAGTCTGTCTGACCAATCTGCCTCTCACGTTGTTCATCAGTTTACTTGTAGTTGCGGTGACGTTTACATAGGCAGAACAGACCGACTGCTATCTCAGCGAGTGGCAGAACACGTCCCGAATTGGTTAAAACAAGTCATGACGACAATCTGAAACCCGTGAATCAGTTACTCGAAGCCCCGAATCATCGATTGCCAGGCACCTCATGATAACCGGTCAACAGGTTGACCCACTTAGGTCAAAAAAATCGTTACGTTAACAGAACCCGAAGTCACTTGCGTTTAGCGAAGCCATGTTGATCAAAACTCATCAGCCGGCGTTATGTGCACAAAAGGGGTTGATGAAACCTATAAGGTTGCCGTGGTGGTGATGACGTAATATGTTGTGACTGCATGCATGTCCATAACCTGTCTATATCTGTTTGTGTGTCGTATATAACCTGCATGTTTTACGTGTGCAACTGATGAGAGTAAATGAAATGTTGACATATCGCAACATATGTCTTCGTTCTGCGCTGATGAAACAAAGTTTTCAAAACAACCACCTGGAATAGTTAGAAAAATAGAAGCCTAACAGTTGATTGTAAAAACACACTGAGGCTACATGCGAAAGTGGTTTGTTTGCAAAATGCAGGACGAGTGGTCATACGTCCACTACTAATTTCCAACTCTGTACGCTGCATTTACCAAAAAATTCGAGGTAATATGTCATGGTTCCTCAAATCCTTCAACTTCAATTTACATTTAATGCAAGTGAATAAGTTTATCGTCCACTAGATGAAACAACGGGTTTTTGGATATAGCTCATCAAGAAAGTTGCAACTGTGTGAATTACTCTGATCTTTCGTATACTTCCGTTTTACGGTGGTGTCAATAACTGGCTCCTACAATTTATAAACATCTTACTCCGCCGATCTCTTCATGACCTTATAAGGTGAATTACCAGTGTTTTTGCACTTTTTTATACCCCCGTGGTTATATTCAGTTAGTTAACTTTGCACAACGGATTTGACTTTATCGTTAGAAGGATGTGCAACCGCTCTGTCTCACATGATCAAAAAACAATTAGGTAAATTAACTGGGTTTCATTTGTAATGCAGCAACGTATGTAATTAAAATAACTACCTAATACCGCCCCGAACATGACACACTTGGAAGATAACCTGCAGCTCACAACCATAAGCAAATTAATGGGACTACGCTGAATTTCTAATGGTCAAGATGAGTTACTGAATAGACTACGTAAATGTGAGTGAACCTTACTAGGCTGTCGGTGATAACGAAATAAACGAACGAGACAAAATAGTTATAAAGTTCTAGCAAGTTATGGTAATCAAAAGGACTTGACTCACAGAAAAGAGTTCACAAGTGTTCGAGATGACCACCACAATATTCCAAATTACCAGTATCCGGAATTGGGTAATATCGCAGAGTTGCCGTGGACTGCAGAAGCGCGATCCGGGATGCGACGATGTTCGTAGTAGAACTGAGCCAAAAAATTGGATGATAGATCCCTGTAATATCGTCAAACGACTACGCAACAGAGAGAAGAGCAAACCGACGTGCACAAAAGTTGTATTGTAATACAAGCTCGCTTTTATCCATTTGAACAACATGTAAAGATCACACAAAAGGTTGCTGTACAGAAATGAAACATCGTTTACAAACAAAAATAAGGAAATCTCCACAAATTCATACTTTAACATGTTAAAAGCGAGGAAATTGACAATGTTGCTCTTTCAGGCACAAATTAATAAAATACATGCTGCCCAGTGTTGGAATTTGTTTTGAGGACAACAGTCCTGAGATTAGAAAAATCCAGGTGTTAGTCGGAAACAGTGCAAGGAACTGAGAACTACCCAAAGCAACCAAAGGTGCTAGACAACGTCAACAACGCTGCTGTTTTTTGTGAATTTATTTTAAACCCTACTGGAAGTAACTTCTGGGAGTTATATGAACTTAAAAGTAAGCGTCATTTAACGTCCGTTTCCATGCCACACAATTGAAATATACTAATATTGAGATTTATTTCTGATCCTTCTCGTTTCTCCTCCGTCTACTCACCCAGTTATAAACCGGATTCATTCATAAAAGATTGGTTTATTCATGTTTTCTACGTTTACTGATTGGTTATCTCAACATATCCTGCCCTATTTTCACAGGATATTACAGCTTTCAAACTGCTTGCTTGTCTTTAGAAAGAAGACTGTCAGACGTATTTCGATGAGGAATTCCCATTCTTTCGGTGGAAACAAACCGCAATACACTTTAAATAACACCTCATCGGTGTACATTAATACAAACAAATTCAGTGTGGTCTGTTTGCGTGCCTTCCAATCTCTGTTCACATGGACGCAAAAATGCATTATTGCATGAGAACAACAGGACCAGCAACACTGAATATTAAGTAACACGAATGCTCGAAAATGCCTATTAACCGAATGGAGACTCAAGTTTTTAGTGACAAACCAGGTCGACATAATCATTCTCCTAACCATCCAGCCATAGTTCGTTTGTGTTGACTATTCTCAGGTCTACTGTCTAATTTTCGACATGGTTTGGATTATACAACGAAATGGGAGCTCATAATGAGACTCAGTCAATGTGTCCCGTTTCGGCGATATCTAATCATTCATGTTTGTACTTCTTTTGAAATAATGTCTGTTCATTTTAACCAAATACTGGCTTACTAAGTCTGCTTCCATTTATCTAAAAAACCAACTGGATTCGATAAACGATGTGTGAAGAATCACGATTAACTGTGCATAGCGTGCAATTTTTTTTAGGATGGATGTTTTCAATTTCGTTGAATAAAATGCTTCGCTTATCGTGTTAAAAGACAGAATGTTTGAAGTACGTTCATTTTCCGCATTTTAAAACTTACTACTAATACCTGACTGTGGTGTAGAATGATAAACTAAGTTGATTCGAACATTTCGAGCAACTAATTTATCTTCTGACGACTGTCAACTGGTGGTCATCTGAATTGTGTGCAACCTGACTGAATTGTGCACGCACACAAAAACACACTGGAAATCGAAATCGGTTGCACTCCGAACAAATATTTATTGTAAACGACTACATAGCTTCGAAGTAGCGAATAATCGATCAGAGCAGTAAAAAAATCAATCGCGTGAAAACACAGAGCTGAGTCAGCACACTATTCGGCTTGTATTCGATCAACTTCGAGCTTACCGTACGTCTAAAGTTCATAACATTTCTGGTCAGTAGTAGCAGCAGTTTTATTGTCCCTGTGCACAATTTACACACCCAATGACCGTTTAAGTCGAGTGATTTATTGGTGCTGTCTAACACGCCAATTGTATTTGAGAACCATAGGATCGTTTTTTAATATATGCCAATCAGACATACTGGGGAGTACTGGTTAAACTCATATGAAGTTTTGACTCATTGTTCTAGGATAATTTCACGAATTTAAAGTGTAAGACTCAGAGCAGAAGTATTGTCTCTGTCGGATTACATACGTCAAGTGGGCTGATGGTGCAAACAATCCTACAGAACGTTGGGATGCATAGGAATGAGCTCTAAATTGTATAACGTTTGCCATACGCAGATGGTATTTATGACTCACTGTTTGCTAATCAGTGTGGTTGGTATAAGTTGAAAGACATTAATAAAAGACAAACTTGTGACACAAAAATCCGCAGTGAAAAATTCGGGCGACTAACCGTCCGAACGGTAGAAAAACATCGCGTTAGATAGAACAGTATTCAGACCTCATTGCACGTTGCAACTCTTAGGAATTTGTTTACTTTAATAAAATTTCGCATTTTTCTCATTTCCATTTTATTCGGTTTTAACGGTCGTATCAACGACAGTCCAAGTCGTAATGTTTTTGAATTAGTACTGTGTCCTGTAAGAACTGTACGAACATTTTACTCAGTGATCACGTGCACTTAGTTCAAGACATTTAGATTAACCCACAACGGTTAACACCAGACAAACAAGGTTGGTCAGGCGTATGGTCAAGATGAAGTGGTTTTGCGACCGAATAACACTATGATAACCAAAAGCAGGCTAGTCGTAAGCAACGGACCAACAAGGAGGGTAAACCACCAGTATTCCAACGGGAAGGGACGATTGCCTCTCTGGTCGAAGCAGTGAAGTTACTCTTAAGGTCTTAGGAAAGAAACACGGCTACAGCAGTATAGTGCAAAGCCACTAATGATCACAGATAGGCGAAACCATTTTCTGTACGGCCGACAGGTATGAAACTCAAACTTGAGTAGGCAGTTGCCTGGGCCCTAAAAACACTTCATTGGTTTATATCGACTCATTACTTACGACTTCACTTCTTCGCCGGAACACGGTACTTTGACGCGATTTCAGATAATAACAGATATGAAGCTAAAACAACTGCCTACAAACCAACTAACGGTTCACTAATGGACAGAACTTTGGACACCACTTCACTGGATATATCTCCAGAAAATATACAAAATCAAGTTCAAAAATTTATGTAAATGACGTTTTGCTCGCCAGCAGTGATGGATATTTTAATATGTTCCCTAATTTTTTTTATTTTCACTGCTTTTGGATTTGTTGGTTTTCGATATGGAGAAATTTATTGGAAGTCTGGTTCATCCCTAGTCATATCACAGGAGTGCAACTGATCGAAGCCAAGCCAAATTCAACAGAGTTTTGCTTTGCTTGTAACTACACAGGTTGGGATTCAGACTAACCAATAAAAAACTATCAACACCAAAGGAAAGAATAATAGATTAAGCAACAGAATTGTTAGTCAGTTTAACAGACTGACATAATATCTCTTTTCACTAAGTGCAGGATAATCAGTGGCGTGGCAATCAGCGTCGAGTTACGGTTTAAGAATCACGATCATTGACAGTCGAGTTACACACCGTGCGTAGGTGTCGTCAACACTGAATTTGGCTCCAATGACGATACACTTCAGCCAGCTTTGTATAAAAAAGGAACATGCTAAATATGAGCAAGCCTTCAGTGAAATGCACTTGATTGTTTGCAGCTACATTTCCTGGTAAGCCGTTATTTCATTTCATTGTAGAAAAGGATTTCAATGAGCTACCTTACTTGGGTAACCAGTTACTCCGACGCGCTTAATGGTCCTCGTGTTCAAGCCCCTAGAGCAAAAACTGGAGCACTGTAAGAACGATATACTACAATTTATGAGGGAAATTATATAGTACTCCTGTATCGACCCTCCACAATGAAGGCAGTGGTAAATGTGTCTCATTGAAGATGTTTCTGACAAGATTACTTACTGCGTTTTGCCTGGACATTTCCAAAAGTTGGTGAACCACTCCACTGGTCACTATTGCGATATGGTGCGTCTCAAGGATTTCCGACCAGTAGTAACAAGGGTTTTGTTTTGTGTAAATTGAACATCACCTACACCTGGTAGCAATTCCACAGGCTTTCTAGTCAGCCTGTTTTGTAAACAAGCATTAGAGTCAATTTTCGCTCTCATTAGAGATCGTCAGTGGTGAATATCCTTGCCAAGGTCGGAACTAAAACTCCATCTAGCCTTTAATGATGAAACCATGTTCGCCACTGCAAATCAGATACGACTGAACTGACACAAGCAGGCGTTCAGCCATACCATAAATGCTTATAAGCACGATTATTAAGATGGTTATTTCATAGTTGTATAGGATTTATCTCATTTGCTGTCATGTTGTAAGATGAAATCCTGTAAGCCATGTTGAATGCTTATTATGTCCTGGTAGGCTATACCAAATGTTCAAGAGTGATTAGCCAGTCCACCAGACTGTACATTTGTTCGAAAATTGCAAATGATTGCAGCTAATCCGTGAATCCGGTGGAGGCGGATTACAGCAGGTTGCCGTTGGACGTTTTGTTCAAACTGGATAGCACTGTTCATAAAATATCTAATCACAGATCAAGTGTTTGAGAACGTTGAGTAAAATCAGCTCCCGGACATTACAGCACGATGGCTGATCGTAGCATTTTTGTCCTTTAGCTGATTTACTGCCAGATCTTCTTAGTCCTTCTTGTATTGTTCGTCTTCAGTTACTGTGAAGGCACAGCAAAATTTTCATGTTTCTCCACTGTTAGTCCATGGAGAAATGTTGCTTTAAGTTAGAATCACATTTGGAACGTATTAATGCACTGAATCACGAATAAATTGAATTCACTAACAAAGAAATTAGTCAAACAGTGTTGCAGGTTTGAGTGCCTATTCCTGTGATTTACCCACTCGACCTACAGGACTCCCAAATGGACAGTGTAGCTGAGGTTTCGATGGTTACTTCACTCCCCTCTGGAATTTAATACCGAAAAGTCGGTTATTTTCCCCCCCGGTATAACAAAAATATGACTTGATGATAGTTGTGCTCTAGGTGATCTGGATTTATAACCAGATTGGTCACCAATATATTTTAACAACTATTGCAAACTACTTTGCCTGAAACATCTTCAGTGACAAATAAACAACGACAATAAGTTGACTTATCGACTCTGAGGGAAATAATACTTCATTATTGCACGTCAATAAAATATAGTACATCTTGTTAACAACGACAGTATGCACATAGAGTGTACAAGGTGGGCCAGCGTGCTGCCGAGTGAAATATTACTGTGAGAAGCCTGGTGAAGTTGACAAAAAGATATCAGTTGTTGGCCAATGCAGTTTTACCTTAGGCCTAGTATAGTTGGATATAATAAGCTTCTCAAAATTGTCCACAACCGCTGGGACATACTACGCCGAAATGGACAAAAGTTACACAACAAAACCTTTTGGTAACCGTGAGATTCCTACCTAATGTTACTATTGTTGAAACTGAAGACTCCGTGTGACCCAGCTAGAATTACCTGGCCATCATTTTCCTTTTGATCAGGCTATGTATTAGAATAAACTGCATTTTCAACCGACGTAAAAAGTGGCGTTAGACTCGAGTGTGGTGTACTGTTCAGTGATCACCCGTTGTGTATATCTCCGTATTCACAAGGATATTAAACTCAATGAAACGATTGAGTTTCTCGGACAGTGTATTGAAAGTAATAATATCAACCTGGGAATACCAGTAGAAGAACTAAGGCAGGTACTGTATCGTTGCACGTACAACATTCAGTTCAAGTTCTCCGGCATGTTATACCGTCAAAAGGACGGAGTATCAATGGGGTCGCCATTGGGCCCATTGTTCGTTGATATGATTATAGCAAAGCTAGAGCGTAGTTCATTAGCTTATCAAATAAAATCAGGCACAATTCACAAACGTTGTGTAGACGATATCATCTGTGTGGCAGATGAATTGTAAAGCCTCAATGGAATACTGACTCATTTCAACTCTGTGCATAAGAATATTCATTTTACCCTAGAACCCCAATCACCAGCAGGTATACCGTTCCTAGGCGTACTCATCTCTCGTCGCGAGGATGGCACGATACAACGGAAGGTGTATCGTAAGGCAACTTGGTCAGGCCAGTATACAAACTTCAATAGTTTTGTACCATTAGGACAAAAGAGAAACCTAATCCGATGTCTAGTAGATAGGGCCACGAAAATAGGCTCGAACGACAGCATCGAAGAGGAAAGACAGTTTATATTTAACACACTCGTTGAAATTGACTGTCTGGAGCAATTTCCTCACAAAAATATGCTAGTAAGCACTAAGATAGACAAATCACTAACTGCAGACAAAAAGTTTGTTTATACTTCCTTGCCTTTCAAGAGTGATGGTATCGCGGAAGCCGTAACGAAGAAGCTTAATGTAGCCATCTATAAAACGTATTTCGCAGCTCAACTACGCGTTCAGTTTATCTCCACACCAGTATAGCGTCTTCAGCCGAAATATATATTGCCTGTTGATACCGTCTCATTTTGTGTTTACCGTTTTGTTTGTTCCTGTGGAACAAGCTACATAGGCCGCACAACATGGCGATTATCCTAACGCATTCGGGAACACCAACCAGTGTGGCTGACACGAGGATCGATAAGGCCCTGCTCGTCTGCGGTCGCAACGCACTTGATCGAATCGAACCGTCTAATCAACCAGACAGGATCGTTCAAGCCAATCTACCGAATATGTGGGATACAATCGAACCAGGTCAAAAGTCGTATACTATCAGTTGCAGAGGCCATCGCAATTCGCCTTTACTCACCACCACTGTGTGTTCAAAAACGTCTGGTCAAAACGTTAAACCTTCCATGGCCGTGTACGCAAACGCAGAATAGAATGATCGCATAGATGTGACGTATCTCTCGCAGATTTCCCAAAACTCATGTGGCCAATGTTATGTAACTAAGTTTCATGACTCAAACCAGACAGAAACTGTTGACTGACATCTTTCGCTTCAGTGATATGTTATTTACCACCCACATCGAACCCATATATATGTGTTGTATTTAGCCTGATGATGAAACACCGAAAACGAGCTTGTTTGCTACGCGTTTCTTCTTATAACTAAACCGGATATATTCACAGTATTTAAACTCAATGTGTTGGATGAAGGCTCCGACTCAAACCAAATATTTGTCGTGACTAAATCATTCTGCGTGACTGTTCGACCACGAACGCTTGTCAGTGCTATGCGGCGTGCTCAATCGTCTTGAAGTGAAACACAGTAATATCTGGATTGTTACTGAATACATATGCAATCAACCTTCACAACTACTCACTCCTCAGCTTGCACAGTTGAATCGAACTGATGGCATCCAACCATGACTTAATTACCATAATCAATGCATGTTCGATAAGATTGTGAGGTTGTCTTTCAGTTTAACGTCTAATTTCATGTAGTTCATTTTCTTGTGACCTGTTGAATTCTAGGACTGTGGTCGACTAAGTCTGGAATTATTTAACTCAAATATCCGACTAAACTGTTTCCAGTGAGATCAGTGGATGTGGTCGATAGAATGCTTCTCAAAGAGAAATGCACAAAATTAAGACGTCTTCATTCTGTGATGGATTTATATCGGATAAACGCGAACGCCACGCCTCAGTTACTTATGAAATTTCAGTGAAAACCGGATGATTCGTGAGTCATTTCGCCCAAACATCTTTCCTAAAACAACAAATGTTCATTTACGCACTGAGTACTTTCTATACATTTATTCTGACCGGATGAAAGACCTGTCGCAAGAGGTCGATATGTCGATTTACATTCATCAGTGTTTAATGTGAAACCGGTAATTTTATAGGAAATGCACAAAGCGACTGCCTATGAATGGACAAACCAAACAGTTTCAATCTTTCGTGCACTACTGACGCGACGACGTCTAGGACAAAGAGATAAACTGCTTCAGCGCATTCTGTAAACACAAAATGTCCCATTTGTATTGTTCCACTAATCGCTAGTATTTTCTATTCACGATTACATAACGGTAACTTAAACTACTTAACCATATCACCTAGGGACCGGTTACTAGGATTGGCTTGACGACCGAATAAACCTGGTTATTCCAGCTTGCTACAGTCTGCGGAACGTTTGACATCGCAAATTATAGAAATATGTTTTGTTTTATGAAGAAACCAGCACCGATCTGTCCTGCCTATGTGGACATCAGCGTGAATGCAACTCAACTGGTATACCACGTGAGTTGTTAATCGGTTAAGTATGAATCCACGCAATGGACAGCCAACCCCTCAATGCTAAGCCGAACGCGCGAACGGGCTACTAGATAAGTACGTTGGAATGCCTATGTCAGTTTACGACCCATGTTATTGGATATGCAGAATTATAATTTTTGCCTCCATACAATGGCTTACTGGTTTTGATGCCTTCTTCCTATCGTAGGTATTTACGAATCTTTCAGGATAACAGGTATTGACTAATGTTTGTCTATTGTGCTGTTTTTCCTCTAGTCGATCCGTTTTGCATATCTTCCTGGCCTTGTGAAATAATGTTATCACCAATCCATGTTTGTAGGCAATAACGTTTTAATTGTCTGTTCCATGTCCGCTTATGAACAACAGGTCGGCGCAGCGTTTCGTTCTGATATCTATTCATAAGGATTTCGAAGAATGGCAAGCAGCTGTTGACCTCTACCTCATACCGTGATGTTTAGGTGAAGAAAGTTCAGACCATTATAAAGTGAAGTAAGACAGTGGTCATCAACAAAGCTTAAAGTTTCATTTACATAGCGTTTGTAGAGGAAGGCACAAGAAATTCTCCCACGTAACTGCTCACAACTCATTCTCGAGAATACATCATCTAACATAGTATCCAATAGGCTACCATAAGCCACACCGCCGGCTTCTCTACAAATCAACCCCAGCAGTTTCAAATGAAATGCTTTCTGTACACGGAAGTGGTTTTCGAGAATATCTAGTAGAATGTACGAGTTTCCACTCTAGTAATTATTCTCAGCCACAAAATTAAATCGGTGCTGCAATGCGCCTATCGAAATGTTTCTGTCTCATCACACATGTCTTCTGTCTGTTTGGCCCAACCGTTAGTTAGATTATTGTGTAGATACATTAACAGTGCTGGCATTTGACTTCGGTAGCATCCTCCGAATATTTATTTCCTGAGTAGAGATTCAACCAACAGCCTTCACTTTGGGCAAATTATTTCGGGTTTGCCTGGCTGCTAATTATTGTTCTCAGTCGTTAACCAGTTTGTGAATCTCGTAGCGATCAAACCACATCAGAATTATCAGTGGTTACATGAAATTTAAAATGGTTCCATTTGATTATCACTCACGTGCGACCTTACGGTCATCAGGAGTGTGCGAGTAACAGAAAGGTGCATTTGCACCGCTGTATATAATTGCAATTAATACAAAACAACGCATCTTCAAACATCAGATGATCATCGATCATGAGCCCGAAAGCTGTAGTCAAGCTCCATTCATGTCTATGATGCTGAGTAACGACCAATCTGTCCTCCATACATTGCGTCCGAAACCAGGCTATTTCTGTCTTATATGTAACTTTAGTTTCGGTAAACGCGCCACTCACTAATCAGATTGGTTTCATTTAATAAATTGTGCTTTCAGTTTTACGTTTAATGTACAGTCATGCACAGCTTACAATATTCGGGGTAATGGATCAGTATTCCTGATGTTGCCATCTGACTACCTCACTCACTCACCACTTACAAGATGATTATATAAGACGCTGGATCTAACTGAAATAGCCTGATACAATAGTTTGGCGCAAGTACTTACATGCGTACACTCCAAACGTATCCAAAGTGAATATATTTTAAAACTGTGTTTCATGGCGACGACCCAGTATGCGTTGGATGTGTTTTTATTTGTTCTTGTGAAACCCTATCAAATCAACACTGTTAATGTTTCAAAGGTCACTCAGTAGACGGCTTACGCTCGTTTCTACTATACGACGAAGTAAGTTTTTGACTCACATTCAAAACTGTTTGCCCCATGATGATGGAAGGTCAGTTTTTATCCAGATCTCACGCGTTCGATGAATTTTCAGAGAAAGAAGGCCCAAGTTGTATAAGTTTAATGTATACAATTTTTCCAGAAACGTTCAACAACTTTCTTGAACATTTCCTATGAAAGATGTTCTCTCATGCATTACTCTACTAACTCCATTGTATCTGAGACTAACGACAGTTTGGATTTAACATTTTATCTTTTGGTCTGTAGGGACCATTAAATAACAAACATGAAGACTTAACGCAGAACAAAGCACACAACACAGGGCCCGGATTTGACACTAATTCATTATCGATTTATCCTAATTTACTACACTTGTCGAGCGTGTCGCCTAAACAGTGTTCCCTCAAAGAAGATAGTAGATGTTGGTGAGTCCGCAGTTAAATAAACTCACGGGATTGCGGTGTTTGAGGTGTGCAGTTTCTAATAGCTGGAATCGGAAACTACACTCACTGTTGAAGGAAGTTGACTGTTTCTCTCTCTGCGGCAATCTGCATGAGCGTAACACCCATATCTATTGTTTCTTCCTCTGATTCTCTCGCCGTATACAACGATGTTGGGAAAATAATTCCAGGACTTCTTACTGCTGGTCTGTGTGAAGAGTACAACATAGTACTTGAAAGACAGTAGAAATTATCTGCAAGGGGTCACAATTTCCGTAATGCCGGCTAATCTGCTCTTGATGTCTACAAAGTTACTGATGACTGTCCAGTAAACGTGAGGTAGTATTAACGCGTACGAATTGCTCGTTTTCATCTCTGAGCAATTCATCCTCAATCACATGAGCGCTGTCAGAATGATGCGGACGACATGAATATAATCCGCAAATGCAGCTTAAATGTATACGTCACCAGAATTGTCAGACAAGCAGACACAGACTGAATCATTGCCAATGAGGACTGCGCTGTGTATAAGTTTTATTTTTTCTTGGCATAGGTTATAAAACTGGCTTGAATAAAGTATTCCCATCGAACAAAATGCTATCTACCGTTGATAACGCTATCAAATAACTCTCATATGTGTACTTCTTCAGTATATAAAACACAGTATAGATATATAATAAAACCATATTTCTACTAATCATTGTACAACATGTCGGAGACAAGAAACTCCTATTTGAGTTTTGGCCGTTGTACTGGTGGTTTTATCTGACAGCCAGTTGAAGTGAAATTAACTAGAGTAAGCCGTCTTGATCACTTTCTGTATGCTGTTTAGGTAACGAATGCATTCATATCCCAACGTCAACCTTCAAATTAGATTTTGCTTTTTGTGGAAGACGACCATAAACAGAGGTAACAAGCTGTCATTCCAAATCGATTGATTGTCTTCAGCAGCAGAATCCAGACAATTCTCATGTAGGAAGACCACACTGGTTTCTGCCATCAATACTCCTTCGACGTCCAACTCAAATAAAAAATGCTAACACGTACCCACCAAAAATGTTTTTATGGTATCTCACCACTAAGACGTAATGTCTATTTCGCTAGTTTTTACACGTATTTTTTATCAAAAGCATCGACTTTGGTACCCGTAATTCACGTCTTCCATCTGTTGTCAAGTGTAACGATGCCTCTGTCTGTGTTGTCATTTTTCACTCCGATCGCTGATGTATAGAGCAGTCGACCTCAATTTTTTGGCTTGTGTTGGTTATTGGCGGCATTGCACAGAGCTTAACGATTATCACTGTTCAACCGACAAATACTGTACAACTCGTGTCACCTTTGTTGAAAATGCATTTCCACACTCCTACACATTCGGTAGCCGGTCCCAATTCCGTCACTTGTGACGACGGCGGTTGACGCCAGAATGTCCACAAAAAATACTCCTCTAAAATGGTCATGCAGATATTTTGATTATATTTTCGATTAACTGGTCAGGTTGAGAAAGAACCACCTCGCAAGAGTGTTCACATGATGTTGTTATCAAAGTTACCCTGTGTCAATTGCGGTGCACCTGTTTCAACTAGAGCAGGGTAGAAAAGATGAACAGCTGACGATTAGGAAAACATGCACAAATTGAAGAACTGTGAATTTTAACGACACCATCAAACAGGAATGTTTACATTGCGAGAATCTATCAGAATGTTAAGATGTACGTACAAATTGTTTCGCACATGGTTTTCAATGGACACTATATGCGACAGTCTGTCCGATTTGATTCTAGGCGAATAAATGGCAATAAAAGATCATCTGGATCTACATCTAGTTTGATGTTGTACAAAATTTTGTGTGTTCGGTAACTGTGCAAGAATTATCCAGATATATTAATGTTAGCTAAAATATGATTTTAAGTTGGTGTAAAAAATCTTTCAACTTCAACGAATGGAAATCCTCGCCAAATACATTACTATGTCAGTTTCCAAGCGGACTAGAACATCAACGTCGTGGTAGCATTAACTGCCAGTCCAATGTAGACTGGAAAGAACAGTTGACAAAAAACAAATCGAACAAAGCTTCATTCACAGTAAATTACTCGTATGTATAAAGAGTTTGGGAGCATTAACAAGATACTACGTGCATCATCGACCGTGAACACCACGATCAATTAGACGAATATAGCTATGCCAAAACATCTACGTATTTGACCGTTTCTACAACTTCAGTCAAACTTATGAAATAAATTTGAATGACAGGCTAGTTGTGGTAAATTGCACGATTTCTACTGAGATTGGTTCAACAGTCATATAAAGTATACCTACCATATTGATGGGCAACTAAATTTTATTTCAAATTTCAAAAGAAACCTAGCAAACAAATCACTAAAGTGACCAAAAGAGGTTCTCTAGGTGCAGTCTTAGCGAACATTTTCTTTACCTTATAGAGAGTCTACAGTGATTTTCTGATGAGGTGGAATATTTTCCGCCAACAACCTGCAACAAATCTACACTGATGAAAAGTCTTAATTGTGGACACTGAGTTCTATGATTTGTGACGAGGTTAGAAAAGAGCAATTGCCTTCAGTTTCTGCTTTAGGGATCGAATGTAGAGCTGATGGTGCCGGAATATATCCAACGAAAGTCCGCTTCGACAGGATAGCACTTGTACGATAATTCTGCTACGGTTATGAGCAAACGAGATTTAGCAAGAGCTTCAGTTTGTAAACCCAAAATAAGCTTTGCAGCAGACGCATTCAACGAAGATACTGAAATCTTTGAAGCACAATGAAAGCAAATGATTATCCAAACTGATTTATGACACTTCAACAAACCGTAAGTCAACGATCAAACTCGCTGACTTCGCCAAACCGAAAGCGATATTGACTTGACTTTCCTCTGAAAAGTGATGATGTGTGCCTACCCTTGAAAAGACCACTAGTTTCTGTTGTTCATCGAGCTATCCACGCGTCCACGCCAGCTGTGTATTATCACCAGTAGAGTGCCAACGTCCGAAACCAAGGAGCATCTACCTCTGCCATTATGTCTTATTGCTTGTATCGTTATGTGCGCAGGTTTACGAATGACAGAAAAGATAGGTGAGAGCCTGAGAGATAGCTGAAAGTTAGCTGAAAAAGCATCAGCAAAACTGTAGATTGTACAACATCAGCCAACCAGTTAGACGTTTCGCGGATGAGATCGACAGTCATTGTCACAAGACGCTAGCTTTGACCATCACACCCCACAAGATTGCGATCATTCAAGACATTAACACTTCATCTTAACACGCCGAGCTATATTTGTGGACAGTTTTGCTGGGAGTTGTTTTAAAACTAGTGGTGACACCGATTTTAAACTATTCACCGAATTAGCACTACCCTGGCAACGTTTGTAACGTTTTCTACATCTGGTTACGTGCACATTTGGTCATTCGAATTTTTGCAGTATGTACAGGCCGAGTCGGTACAGAGCTCGTTCAACATACCGCTACAAACAAGTGTATTCAAATTTATGTGGGAGAAAGCTTCTCTTAGTTATTAAGACATTTTGAGCTATCATATACGAAATCTTACCACTGAGACCTAGAATTCCACCAGTTCACTCACGAATAACTGTGAAATATTTCTCAGTCTGTCGTATGCCCAAATGCTCCCTCGATCATGACCGAAAATTGAAGTTGCCACATGGAGCATATAATCTCAAATCGTCACTGTTTTTTATAGCAGCGTACTTAGCAGTTCACAACTTGAGCATGCTGACAGTTATATCAGCCTTTCATTTGTTCTACTCAAAAAATGAAGTCAACGTAGCCTTCTGTTTTTGGGCTTTCTCTATCTAACGGCCTCGCTTCAAATTGGGCAGAACAGTCTTCAATTTTTGCAGCTAACTTGAAAATGCACAACACAGTGTACGTTGTAAACGACAATAAAACAGTGCCCCATACTGTTTCGATAGTTTTTCTCAAGCAAGTGTTGGTAGCTCAATACTATACTTCAATGCGCACAAGGAACGTGTCGAAAATACTGCACTGTGTGCACAATGAATCATCTTCACCAATAAGTCCTGCTAGCTATAAAAAGATCACGAAAAAACGCAACTTTGTAAACATGAGGAAAAATGCAAGCGGAGAAGAGGACTTACTGGTCATTCTGAGGAGTAAATGGATGTGGTAAATTGCTTGACCAAAATAAACGATCTGTGAGGACTACTCCCACTCTCCAGGAAGTCATTAAAATTTAAATTTTCACTGGTGCCTAAAAAATATATAGAACATTGAACGTTGAGGGCAGTCGTTTTGATAACACTGTCACTGCCGTGGAGCTGATGACATAATATTTGGTATGGATATATGCGCACCCATTTCTTGTTTGTCTCAATTTGTCTGTTTCATCTAACTCGTATGTTTTGCGTTTGCCACTGGTGAAAATGAGAGAAATTTTTAGCAACATGTGTCTTTTGTCTGATCTGACTTGTATTCATTTTTCGCTGCTTATTACTAGAACATTAACCTAACTGAACATCGACCAACTCAGTATTCCTGTATAGCACAAGTGTTACCAAGTTAAATCTCATTCGGACTATTGTTTCAACATATGTGTTTAAACAAGGACAGAAATGGTTTCTGAATAGACAAAGCGAAACAATGGCATAATGTGTCTAGGAGTTACTGTTACATGAATGTACACCGTAGCTCACTGTATTCTTTCAAATCTTTGGAATGTCCATGTGGACATGGTGTGAATAATAGAAGGAGTGGTCACACCCATCTTTACACCAAGGGTCTATGACGGTCAAAGCGGTAACCATGGGAATCCGATATATTCGAACTATATATTGATTAGACCTTAACTGGAGTTCATCCGTAACAATAAGTAGAATTATACAAACCAGTTGATTCTCTAGACACTAAACTTGCTGTCAGATTATTTTGGGTGTGGTCTATGTCTGTTTGGTTTGTCGGTAGGCGTAAATAGAACTAATCACTCTTGAACCTGAAAATGTACAAGTGAAGTAGTTGTGATTTACGATGATGACACTATCGTTCCATCTTTGATCAAAATTATGATGATAACTCGTCGATAGAATTTATTGTGCGTTCTTGTTCACGTTACTGCTACGTCGTTAAAAGCGTCCGCAAATCGACTGACGTAGAAACCCATCGGTGAACGGGTTCCAAAACGGTTCCTTAAGGTTATAGGCAGACACTCGAGCACGCAAACGGGGATTTTGTATTGTGGTACAGGATTAACTCTGTCGCGATGTCCCACCGATTACCAGACCACTAATGTCTTATGCATCCGGTGATTTTAGTTCAGTAATAACGGAAATAGAAATTCTAGCTCTGAGTCCCTGTGGCTCAAACCACTGACAGAATAATCAGGAAAGACCACCTCACTGTTTCAAAGTGACCAGATAGTAGCCCATATATGAACATAATCATTATCACTGTGTACTGTGTAAATATTCACTTCAATACTTAGGAGACCACTCTGGCATTCTTATATGTGTACATTTCACATATTTATCTGACAAAGAACCTTAAACTGGTTGTCATTCTTTCATATTTCCACATATCGCCAAATTGCATGGCGTTTGTTGGAAAATATGACGACCCAAGTGAAACTAACGCGAACAGAGTCAACGACTGAAAACCAAAATTAAGTAACAGCTGCTAAAATAATGGCTAGCATCCATCACGAAAGCGATGAATGAATAAAGGCAAAAATTGTTGTGTTTCCTTCTTTTGAATAAACATTCAGTCAGTGCACAAAAGTAAGAGTATGCGATGGCAGTGAAGTCATCTGATCCTTGTCAACTGGATGTTATAAATCATTTCGTTCTTTTGTTTTTCTAACAGTTTGCATTAACCTGCTGCTCTGATTGTTATTATTCACCAAATATTATCATTAGATGGTTAAACACAAATGACTGAGTACAGAATTGAACAGTTTATGATCTCGAGGCAGTGTGCTAACACAGTCTTGGTTAATTCCATCCTGCACCGTGGTGGCCAATGAATACACAAATCACACGGCAAATAATTCCATCAAATGACTGCTTCCCTTTTGATTCATTACTTGTCTGAGAACTATGTGACCGTGCTATTTTTTATCAAAAATTTCTACACTTCTCAAGAGGGCATTGTGAAACACATTTAACTGAACTAAATATATTATACTATATGTTATCGTTCAAAAATAACGCGAGGTGTGTCAAAATTAATAAAATATTCTCTCCGCTGAATAATATATTGAAAGTCTAGTAGGTCGGTCATGTCAACAAACGCCCAGTGAGTGGGCCAGAAAATATCTCATTGTGATTGGTCAATCGAAATGTCTACAAACCGGTAAACGTTTCAGCTGTGGTTGTTTCCCTTGACATGAGAAAACATCAAGCTTGAGATGAGGCAACGGTTGCACTCACACCGAACGTAACAAGTATTCACCATTCAACGGAAAAGGATGCATTTTTATAGATTCTTTCCATCAGTATACCAGAAGGCAAACCAAGAGCCCCGATGGAGAAATAAAACAGATTTTCCAACACAGTATTTGTTTAGGAAAAGCCGTTTTATGCCTCCTGCATGCAGACTGCGCACCAGCTTTAACCCCATCTTTGGATTCAGTACTTTGTCACTGTCAAAAACATTCCGGTTTCAATCGCATGAAAGCTCTTGTATGCAGATTCATACGTTGTCTTAGAGGGACAATAGAACTAAAAGATGTAGGTCGTTCACGTATAAATTATATGTAAACATTGAAGTCATTCGCCTGAATAAAGCTGCAATCGTGGTCTCAATTACAAATTCAATGGTGGCATATGAACTAGAATTTTCGCATTGCTGAATAAAATGTCGCATTTCAGTTTGGTGGGCGCACTCAACAAATGGTTCTAAAGTGCTGTTATGCGGAACTAACCTGCATCTTTCTTGTAGACATAAAAATAACGTCAGAAAATATAAGTTTATTGCGTACGCTGCAAACAAATTAAAAAAACATTACAGACACCATTTTACACCCATTGGTTGTCTTTCTGCATGTCAGTTTGGTCAGAATTTCATTGAGCTCATACTCCAGTAAAAGGCATCTGTCAAACATTTACATCAGCAAGACAGGAGATAAGCGTTTTCTCTTTCCTGTGCAAATCAGGGAATAACCCTCAGTGTGCGCATTCGGACAACTCCCAATTAACCAAGTTCAGAAGTAATCCACCAGGCTTTCTTCTGTCAAAAGTATGTCTTGTATATTACCTTATTTTTGGTGAATTCCCTTTGATTTCTGACTTCCCGCATTCTCGAAGATTTCGCTTCAGTGGCTTTCTCTTACAGGTCGCACTGTTTGTTCGATTGTTTGCCAGGAACTCGTCGTCCTCCTTACCCAAGTGTGCAATACAGACTATATCGTTTCAACTACTCTATGTGCATGGCCCCATCCATTTCACTAAAAGTTTTCTCAATTCAGGGACTTTCCTTTGTTCGTGTGATTTCGATTAAAACACTTCTAAGGAAGGCCACCCGATTTGGTTGGAACGTTCAGTATTATAGCCTGCACGTAACTTCGTGTTATTCTAAATCCATTTATTAACAACACATTAAACACGATGCCGGCAGCTGTTTGACTTCATCCGTCCTAAATTTGGTGCGGATATCTTCACGTGGAACATTCCTTTCTGTGTTCCAGTATTTTTCATGTTCAACTTTCTAGCAATTGTGGGATACCTGTTAACAGTGTTCTCTCTTACTGCATGTTTCATCCTTGCATTGGATCACAACTGCAGACAAACTTTCGTTGGTCAAAATTCGTTCTTTTATGAATCTCCCTGAGGTAACAAACGAGTTTCCATAAGTTCTGCCTATGACTGCATACGTCTGTTGTATGCAACTAAGAACACTGCTTCGAAATATATTATATTGGACGGATGTAAGAACAGTCAACAAGGTCAACAGAAATACCTGTTCCGGCTGGCCTCCTATAGCAGCTAATCCCCTTTAAACATTCGGTCGCTTCGTTCAGTCAGTTCTTTCAACTGTTCACATTAGTTTGGTACCTAGTTTTGAGAGTCGGGTTCGAAATTTCTCACTTTCAGAATCTGGTCCTTATTCTGTAAGAATGACCTCTTGGTTAGCATTATTATTTAAGAGGTTGACTGTTTCTTTACTGTTATCAGTTGGTGACACAAAACATTACATTTTGTACAACATGCGGATAGCAATGACAGACATGGCCAACATTCGGGCTTTGCATTGGAAGGACGGTTATTATCAGTGCATCTTAAGGCCACTTGACCTCACATTAGGCACGACCGAATTATCGAGGCGATCGGGCAACCTGATCATTACTCACAAGCGAAGGTGGTTGAGTGTCCACATATGATAATTCGGTCCTGCCTAATGTGAGGTCAATGGCACAGTGGTAAACACGTGGTAAACAACATGTCCGTGGTTGAAGTCCCG
Source organism: Paragonimus heterotremus (assembly GCA_013368495.1). NCBI lineage: Eukaryota > Metazoa > Platyhelminthes > Trematoda > Plagiorchiida > Troglotrematidae > Paragonimus > Paragonimus heterotremus. Next base: position 24,155 of record LUCH01017657.1, read on the forward strand.
GCATTGACGATGATATGCACTACTGACGAACTCTAATGAGAGCGAAACTCGAGTCCAGTGCTTCTTTCCGAAAGGGGCCGATTGGAAAGTCTATAGGAATGCGACAGCTCCGATCAGTTGTGGGTGATGTTCAATCTATATGAAAATCAAAATCCCCTACTAATCAGCATACTACAATCGATGTATGTTGTCAATCACAGCTTTCCTTCGATCTCTCGTACTCTAGGTCTGAATTGTATCGGCTACTTTCGACTGGAAGTGTTGCTCAGCATGCTCACAATCGTTTCTTACGGAAATCTTTTGCCTCCCATGTAATCTACCATTTCAGTTGCAGTGGTGGCGACGCCCATATCAGTTGAACAGATCGATGCCTAAGGCAAGCAATAGCTGAACATATGCCAAAGTGGTTGGAATGCACGACGACGTGGCAGGCGGTGACAACAGAAGCAGCACGAGAACAGACACTTGATTTCATACTCTTACAGATGCGTCATGGAAACAGGCCATAGAGATAGCCCGGTCAACTCGTTTGAACTGTTAACGACATCCAAGATTTTTCACATTTTCTGATGCACTGCTAATCGGTGCTCGCTCTCCGGTTTTACTGTACACAAACTGTTGACTCAAGTAATTTTTTGGCTCTGGAATCGACAACAATCACTCTTCCTGTGTAAAGCCCGAAGACCGGTTTTTCGGTTATTACTACGCGCACTTTATATGAAATGTAATGCAACGTAGTGTAATGTAACTTAATGTGATGTAGTAAGATATCCGCACCAAATTTTGTACGAAGGAAGTAAAACAGCTTGGGAGTCGTGTTTAACATGTTATTGATAAATGGATTGAGAATACCACACAACGTTATGAGCAAGTTGTAATACTCTACGTTTCAACCACCTCGGGTGGCCTTCCTCAGGATTGTTGTAATTTCGATTACAACACTCCTGAGGAAGGCCACCCGGGGTGGTTGAAACGTAGAGTATTACAACTTGCTCATAACGTTGTATTATTCTCAGTCCATTTATTAATGTAATGTAGTTACTAACTACGAAAGACCTCACTGTTCCACTGAGTAAAGTGGGGTAGGCGTCGCCTGCCTGATTGGGGTCTTTGCGATCAAACAAATCGTTGGCTGAAAACACTACTCGAGATAGCAGTATGCCGCAATCTCTAGCGTACCTACATTCATATCATTTTTAGTTCTTCTGCTTGACCATGTATACATTTTTGATGTCTTCGGTAACGTTTTCTCCTCCTAGGATATTCTACGTTACTGTTGAAGTGAGCGGTAGCCCAAGCCATAGTACCTTCTGGTCTGGCCCAAGGCCTTTGCGATGATGATGATGATGATGAGGATGGTGATTAGGAAGTAACCACATTATCATCAATTGCTTACCCAGGCTGCAGAAACTTCAGACGACTGCATCTGTCCGATTTGCCGTTGGGTACATTTAGTACACACTGGTCACCTACGACAGAAATCCTAGCAGCCGGATATCTTGCGGAACTGAGACTTAAGCTCTTCAGCGGTATTACTATATGTTGCATTTCGCCTCGATAGGAAGTGGCGCGCATGTTGAAAGAAAAGAACAAGTGGACGCCCGAAAGGTCAACTGTACGAAGGACGCATACAAGTCCATTATTCACCGAAACGAACAACAAATTCCACTGTCTTGTAGGCAGCCTTTTTTATTCAGACACTGTAACGGTTATTAAAAATCCCGTAATTCGCGTAGCACATGGGTCACATTCATCAGAAACCTTTTTCCGTTAGGCTGTCTAAAATTATTTGTTATAGATCCATTCCAAAGTGTGTTTTATGGTTAAGAGTTATGAGCTCCAAAGAAGTCGATAACTATAAGCCACTAAAATCACCTCACTTTCAAATTTAAAATGAGGCCCTTTAGCTATCGTATAAAAGCAGTGTAAGCAACAGCATAGCTATTTGAGCCATTGCTTCTCATTGTAAACACGAACGCGATACAGGCTATCACGTGATTCACTGGCTTATACACGGCCCAAAAGTGGTCAGTTTTTTTTGGTTATACGTGAGACGTGTACGGTTTGAAAGTCCATGTCGCCACCATTCTGCTCTAGTGCGCGCAAGTGCAAACAGTCTGAGTGTGAAGTAGGCTGTTCCGATTCCATTTTCTGACACGCGATAAATTGTCAGTACGAGTCTGTAACCAACATGCACCTACCTGTTTTGCCGCTAATGCAATCAAGCCGAACACACTAATTAAGTCAATGTGTGACGTTCAGATACCGCTATCTATGCTATTGCCATATTTCTAAGTGCACTGTTCTTCTGAGTAGACCTGGATGATCATTTTGTACACAATTTAATCGAAACAGCTGTAATCGATTAGGTTGACTCACCTGCGACTAAAGATGGCAACCACTAGAGATCATCACACGTCTGACGATAAATAAACATGGTAGACAGCAGCAAGTATGGCATAAAAAATACAGCTATTAATGCAAACCAAACGAAACCACACTTCCATGATTTTGTAAGCCGATCAACTGAATCATGATGAACATTTACAACGGCCTACCAAAAGTGTGTGATGAAGAATTATAACACGACAACCAAAGATTCAGATGTAGAACTCAAGGCAGTAGAGTTATTTGACTCACATTGCCTGTTAGATAACTAACAGACATTCACCTTTTCAGTAGTTACTGATGGGCTACTTACTGAGAGCTGTACGTTATCAGAATGACCGAACTTGGATAAGAGATCAAGAATATGATAATTTAATCGAGAATCGTCCTTATTACAATCGGGTTGTGTATATTAAACTTCTTCATGAAGATGGAAGAGAAAGGGGGATGAACACTCTTTGTCTGGTTGTGATTTTCTTATTTACACCTTTTGTAAGAGATGATAATCAGCAAAACCGTTAGCAGAGTGTACAATGGAGACAGTAGATGATCATTTGTGACGTACAATGTCTGACTGTCAAACTGCGTCCGACTCTGTGAATAGCAAAGCCTAAAGAACGGCTGGCGGTCTGCCGTTGATGTGCGTAATCGAGCTGGCGATTGTTACTGACAGATACATACTACTGTGGCCATGAACATTGGAGGTAATACTTCTAAAGTGGTGTAGTGGGCAGTTCGATGATCTAGCCCTATAACTTGTTTCATCTGGCGATATCCGCTTATCAATTTCTGGCAGATTGGAGGCTTTGGAAAACAGGCTGAAACATTTGGCATCCTCCTTAGAGTGACCATCATCAGTAGGGCGTATCCTAATCCAAACCTGACGGTGTACTGTGGTTCTCGTATCTGTGTTACCAGTTTGCCAACCATACCACCAGTAATCTCATTATAGACACGATCAAATCTTCATCTCCAAACACTTAAAAGTCACCTAGTGTGAATACCGTTCAGCTTGTCCGATCACTTCGAAATGATAAGAAACAGGGACGTTCTGTTCACTCTCATCATTAGCCTCGGGCTCAGAAACAAGATTGCGGCGAGGTGTTTGGAAATAATTCTTCAATCATACTAATTATGAGGTTACTGGTGTCAAGTCCGAATAATCTAGTCTCCCAAGCACGACGGCCAGAGTGAAAATTCAATTCTGGATGATGGTGTGTACTGTTGATGAGCCTTAATAAGAACAAGACTCGAGTGTGCTGCTTTTCTTTTGATATGGTCCAACCGGAAGGTTTGCGTTAATTCAGAGAATAAAATCAAGTGTGAATAGTGTTCAGTCTAAAACCACTCAAATCCGCGAGCTCTATTCAATAACTTAAACACAGTTCAGTTGATTCGATCAAGTCGGTGGCATCAGTCTAACTGAGAACTTCAGATCGACCCGATTTTTGTGAGAAAAAGCAGAGTGAAAATAATTACTGTCAGCGCCGTCATTCACAACATCGTCTAAGGATATATCGGCTAAATTCATAACTATTCACAGGTCACGTGCATTTATAGGCTATCCAATTAGCCCAGTTAAAGAGAAGGACAGTATCGCACAAACAATTCAATAGTGTCTGCTATTTAATTTTCAGTTTCTAATAGACCATCCTTCGGAGTAAACTTGAGGCGATTGGGTAATCAGTGCATTACACATGAGCATTTGTATGGAATCATTCGAGGTCACTGAGGTAATTGTCAACACAATTGTCTCAGGTAAAAATGTCCAGATTTTTATTTCCGGCAGTGACAAAAGTATGCTCTGGCTCTGAAAATAGCAGGATTTGAATTTAGTGCTTTACTTTACAACAAGCTGGCCGGAGAATATATATAGACGCAGCATCTGTGATCAAACAGAAATGATGTTCAGTTTTATCATTCAAATCCTCTATCACTTATCACTAATACAGACTACTGGTACTGGCTAGAAAGTGGCTATCAAAAGAGTATAAGACGGTTTGATATGACAGCATCCCTTTGCTCTATGATTAGGAGCATTATGGAATTTAACAGCTCGGTTATGATAACTTTCAAGTGGTCGTTATTACCGATCAACACAGTAGTCGTAAATGGACGAATAATCATGTCACTAACTTGTTTCGAAAGTCCGTTGCTTCTCGCTTTTTGCAAAGGTCTACGGAATTGCAGATGACTGATTTTAAAAAAAAAAAA
>LUCH01017658.1:0-28780 GCA_013368495.1 Paragonimus heterotremus
TGGGAACCACCAGTTTATCTCCACATCCTTTAAAAGCACCTTCTCTAGAAGGGCCTTTACAAGTTCCGCGCCTAGAGCATTTGCCCTTAGGTCGTTCAATATCTACTTTAGAGCTAGAACAAGTGATTTTGACACCAGTCGATCTTGTTTAACGACCGGTTTTGATCAACATAATCTGTTATATATGGATATTTTTTTAGACAGACGTGGACGTAGGTCAAATGTAAGCAGACTGTACGGTAAAAAGTTGTCAAAAATAAGTTATATGAGAAACTTCAAATTAAGTATCCACGCAGTAATCACTTGCCCTTTTCGAATCGCACGTGCCTGTTTAACTTTTAGACAACCACCTTTTACTGCAGATGTTTGAGGATTGTATGAACACGCATCGACATCGTGTCTTAGTATGGTAGTCATCTCAGCTTATGAAGAATGCAGGCCCACTAAAAGGTGTAACCATTTTTCCTTATCATTCATCCATCGTTTAGGACACGTTTCGTTCTCATGACTTGCAGACGAATATGTCCACAAGACGCACGGCTACACAAACAACATACAAATCGTACATACGCAACAGAGTGGACACTGACAGACTTGCCTACGGGTAGTACCGCAAGCCCTCATCGGCGCCGTTCTTTGGAGAATGGCGCTAGAAGTCCCACAGCCATAGCGTCGTGGGTGTTTTGGGGGAAAGAATCGTGGAATATCTCGAAAACTGTTACGCCATATACTCAAAAGGAAGTGTGTATCAATCCAACATTTTTGCTGGTCCTCTCTGCATGGCATGGTGTACTGAAAAACCGTTCGCGATGCGATTGTGGCTGCACTATGTTGTTAGAAACAGATAAGTCGTTGATGTAGTGCCACCGTTGGAAGTGTTCCGCCTGTAGGGAGAAAGGTTCCGTAAGAAAAGGATCCATTTTTAGTTTGACACACTTGTCCCTGATTAACGCCTTTCACATTCTGCTGCACTGGACTCACAAAATCAGTATTAAAACCACTTCCGAAATACTGTGCTTAGACTACAAAACAGTGCACAATTTTCATCGTCCAGTACACTAAATCTTGATAATAGTAAGCACAAACACTTCGCGTCTCACTTAGTAGGAACAACGGTCCTTCCACCAAATAATCGGCGGACTCAGAAAGAAGGACGGCACTGTTTCGGTTGCAGAAGTCGACAAAACTCTCTTCGTGAAACGGAAATATCAGACGGGAAGTCATTTTTCTAAGAAATGGGTATTGGGTGGAATCTAAAAAGATACCACGAATGCATTTATGGTAGTTTATCCTGGAAGTAAACGAAATTCTGCCACGCTGGGTCCGATCATCCGACGTCATGTACGAGTGAGTCTGATCATACATTTATCACACTCGATAACGGCCGAACACCATCATTATGACTGACGAGTGGAGAACTTACCGAGCACTGGATGACATAGCTCATTATGAGCTTCGGACTATCAACCACTCACTTAAATTTGTGGATTCGGAAAATTCAGTCATCCGCACATAAAATGTCGAAAACTTGTGGTCGTTTTTCAAGAAGCACGTCAGGGAAATATCGGAATCTAATCGACAGATACTTAACTCACACCTACAGGAGATTTTGTGGTGCAAACGGAATTCCCGTAACCGTGTGGGACGGCTGTTATTCACTTTATAGCATACTGACTGTCACTACAGTTAAGTTTTATTACCGATAGCTATCAGCAGGTTTTTCAATTTTTCGCCTCCTCATTTTCACCTTTTAGGTCCCACCAGATAGTTTCTCAAGTTTCACGGCTTCCACTAACAGAAAATGTCGCAGACATGTCCGAGTGGGCCAGCTGCAAACTATATATATATATATCACTTCTAGTTTATCGCCAATAAAACAACCCTGCTGTTCGCCAAGTACCGTTTCAAAGTCGTATCCAATCGTCGAACCGTTCCCCACCATATATCAAACAGAAGAGATGTATACAAAACAACATACTTGGAATCTTTACCAAACACTGCTGTTTCTGATTTATCCAGATAATGAAATCACTAGCACAGTCACGCTGACCTGGCCTACGGAGAACGTCCCATAATGCAGTATGCATTCTCACTAGCAGCCGTCCAACTTGAATGAATTGGCCAATGAAAAACGTCAGAGAATGCAGTCTATGGTCACACTATCAGCTGATACAACCGATTGACTAAGACCATAAACAACCTCTTAGCATTCGGAATGCATTCACGACAGTAGATGATTCAACCTGGATCACTCAAGCGACACAGACCGTCTGAGTATGCAGTATAGGTTCACACTTGTAGCTACTCCGAACCGATTGCCTTAGGCTATCAACAACGTCCCAGCGTGCATTATACGTTCACACTAGTACCTGATCTACCGGATTGACTCAATTTGTGATGAGCGTCTGAGTATGCAGTATATGTTCACACCAGTAGCTGCACCTACCGAACCACTTTTGCTATGAGCATTCTGGAGAACGAACACATGTGGGAAGGGATGAGGAATTTGTGCCGGAAACGTTCGGGGTTCATGGTAATCATCATCTTCGATTCAGTTGGTTGGCATATCGATTGAAGTATTTTCTGAACTGTGATAGATACTTGGCGTTATAACCACCAAGTTGCGACTGGCTGAGATGTATACTCCACAGAGATCGGTATGCGGCTTGAGTTTGTCTGTTTCTGTATATTGTTCCGTATGAGTGCCACACGACCTCAATCTAGGTAGAAACAATGCAGTAGGATAAATAGAATTTACTTCTGAAGAGTCTCGGTGATAGAGTGGGACGTGATACCCTATTGTTACGCTATACCATATACGCCGAAGATGGAAATAACCATGTGACAACGTCATTACCAACCATCCGTAAGAGAAAAGCTTCACCGACCAGTACATACCTGAAATCTTGCAAGCCAGAAAAAATATTATAAATACCGTATAGACAAGGATACTGGGAATATTTTCATACATGTTTCACTGTCAAACATGTTAGTGTTATTGTTGAAATGCAATGTCGTATGTTTTCATTTCTGAGAACGCAGTGAACTTAAGCACTCGCAGGCTATTGGATGACGTATTTCAGCTCGAGAATTGCAATGATTGCATTTATGAGACTTGAAAAAGTGAGCCGACGCCGATAACGAGTTATTTTTGCAAAAATGGTGGAAAACTTTTCACTTCCAAGCTAACACCTTTGGAACTTATTCGGTGTATTGTACTTTTTCCATCAACACTGCTCATTTACAAATAATGTACTGTACGTATTTTGCCTGAAATTCTAATTTTCAAATTTTCAAAAATATTTAAAATAACCGGGATTCGCGCCAAAGTACCATTTGCCTTTTGAACGAACTTCAAAGCAAATCCCGTGAAGCGTATATTTGCCGAATTTTCCTCCACTATTTTATCTTTTTTGTTACTTCACTTCCAGATTGGTTGTTTTGTACAATTAACCGCTATGTGTACTGCATGCGTTTCACCTCAAAATTTGTATGCTCATCGCGCTTAACCGAACACGTCTCTCACAGATGCGTTGAGAATAATACCAATGATACTATGTCTCAGAACCTCATGAAGTTCATCCAATACCATGCGAATCGTTTATTCGGGGACTATCATCAGTGCCTGCTACATCTAGCATACTGGTAGTGAAGAATATCATCGGCCACATGGAAATGGCGCCACAATGAACGCAAACAGCGCGTCTCCCGACCACATCCCTCCATCTCTTAGGTGGTTGGACGTGAACCACCCTCTTTACTCGGTTGCATTTAATCTTTAGATCAGCATTATAGCCCTGGATGACTACCCACTGATTACCCCTCTCCGGTCTGACGGCAATCATCATACAGTAACCGGTCGTGCATGACCGACAGTTTCCGTGACCGCGATTTGGTTCTCTGGACAACGGATCTGTGGTTCGGCGGTTTAGCCCAGACTTATGTTTGCATTCAGTCATACTCTTGCAAAAATTCCTGTCGTCGGACAGCCTGTCTCCTCGGCTCTTCAAAATTTCTCAACCAATGTAGAGAAGAGTTGTCCGTTCGAACCAAAAAGCGCCTTTCTAGGAGACAGTGGTGGAATTTTTTGATAAAATGCTCCAGGGCGAGCATCTACTTCCTAGTAGTACGACAATTCCTTTCACTATTTTTAGGTTTCTGTTTCTACAAGCAGTGACGAACTCTACATCGTTATTATCTAATTGGGACTGTACAGCCCCTATGGCAGCCTCATTAGCGTCGGTGTCAGGGATGAGCATTTCCGTGCCTGTCTTGGTATCCGGAAGTGTCGGAATTGGGGCATTGCACAACACATGGTTCAGTCGGTCAAACGACTGTCCGCACTTCTTAGACCACTAGAACAAACGTCCTTTCCCCGTCAGTGTCGTTAAGGGTTCGGCAACATGAGAAAATCCGGGGAAAAACCGTTGTTAATTATAAGCCAACCAGAAGAAACTGCGGACTATGTCAGCCCTCACATAAGTTAGCCGTTGTCACCTTACGCACAGTTTCGGAATCATAGCACACATCAGTTCTGGGGATGACGTGTCCTAAATAGTTCACTCAACTCTGCATACAAGAACATTTCATTGGATCTACCGTCAATCCAGCCTCAATTGTTTTCGAAAGGACTTTGGAAAAGTTGTACGAATGTTCATCAGCAGATCGTCCGTGGACATTTACATCATCGAAGTAGACCGTACATTGTTTAGAGACTACATCACGTAGCGTCTTTAGCATTAACCTCTGGAAAGTGACGGGCACATTCGTCAGTCCGAATGACAAGGATTCCAACTCAAGCGAATATGATGGTATTAAAAATACGGTTTCCATGAGGTTACTGGGCTCTACTTTCACTTGCCAGTTACCAGACGCCAAATCGGCGATGCTAAACTACTCGACCCCAAGACAGCATCAATAAGTTCATCACTCCGTGGTAATGGAAACGAACCTTTTTTAGTCAGCGCATCTAACTAACGACAGTCAACACACAGTTTCAAAGAATCGTCCTTTTTTCTGACACCCTACCGGAGACGCCCATAGGAGGTCCAAAACATCTCTCTCCAACATCTCCGCGAAAATGTTCCCATCTGTTCTTGGAAGTGGATTGGTGAGCGATGAGCCGCTTGCCGAATCTGACGTGCCTCACGTGTGTCAATACCGTGTGGCACAACATGAGTGCTCCCAAGCGGAATTCCTTCCCACCAGAATGTCGCCCGGTGCTTATCTATTACCTCCACTACATCGTGCGTCACATACGATGGAAGGTGAGAAACAAAGCACCTGATAAAATTTTACCACTTGGGCTCGAGGCGCAACCCCCCACTGGCTGGATTCTGTCTTTTGAGGGACCCCACAAGACCCAACAAAGTTTCGCGTGTGAGTTCTAAAGAAAAACGCTCATCAATCATGCGTACCGCACGGTCAGACAGGTAGAGCATACACCCGGTGACAACTAAATAATCGTTTCCCAAAATAAGGTGAAATGGTGATTTTGGGCCAACTAGGAATCTAAACGTACAAACACACTTTCCTACATACACAGGTCTGCGGACACAAGCCACGATGTGCAATGGTTGTCTATTAACAACTAGAACCTAGCTGATGGGCCCTGCAATACCATCGAGCTGGTAGGTGGTATGCCACTTTGTCAATCACATTAGATACGGACCAGGAATCCGGCAAGAGATCAAGGTCACGACCACCGATTTGTATATTACTAACATGGCATAATGCGAAATCCCCATTCTCATATTTAGAAACAGGTGGAATGCACGACTGACACATCGGAGACTTACTGACATGTGTAGGCTTCCGAGCAGATAATGGATACAAACGTGCCACGTGTCCATGCCGGCCAAAGATAAGGCATCTCCGCCAGTCGGGCCGCCCATTCATTGGAACTTCCGCTCTGGTCTTGTGCACAATGTTCGCCCTTTGCGTAAGCGCTTCTACTGGCCTTCCGACCCTGCAACCGATTATCAGGGCGACCTGAGCCACAAAAGTGAACTGTTCCCCTGCAGGCTAAACACGTTCCACCTGGTCCAACAATACCCGCGGAACAAGGGAATGATGGAGACAGGCAAAAATTTTACCCCATTGTAAAAGCCTACTAGCCTGCAGAACGCGGAGCTTTCAGTTCGAAACTGGGAGGGATTAGGAGACAACTTGTAAAAACCTGAGGGAGTGCTCGATTATAATGTTTAAGCTATGGGCTGCCACCCTATTCAAGGTAGGTGAGATGAGAGGTAGTTGGGAAAAGTCCCTGAGGGTTTTGCATATCAGCGCTGGTAGCCCGAAGGAACAAATGGAGTGAGTTATCATGGAAACTAGTAGGGAAAGATTTCGCTATTGTTACTGGGACCTGGTCACGAGGAGACATGTCCGTGAATATTACCTGCCCTCCTGGTTATTTGATCCACAGGGTAGATAAACAAAATTGGAAAATAAATGGGGGTGCTCTGTTGTCCATAGCGCACGCGGCAAAGGTCAAAATTGGAGCTGAATGTGAGGGATATTTTGGTGTTCAGGTGTTTCATAACCGACGAAAAATCAGCATCGCCACTTCCTTGTGTTTATAGAAGCCTCCTTTCTGATCCATAGGACTGTAAGCAGCTCCTCAGTGTTGACTTTGCTAAAGCCTGCTGAACTGTTCTTGAGACTACTGTGATTGACTCGATTATTGTTAAAAGGTGACCATTTGTCTTACCGCTTTCCTCACATAAGCTGTATTGACAATCTTCATTGTCACTTCAGCTACTGTTACCGCTTCAATTATATGAATAAATGAATAAATAAGGTATATTTCTCATCGCATCTTTGAAAACGCGCCCGGATGTGCACTATCACTTCAGTTAGTTACAGGCGATACAAAACAACAAGTAATTATGTAACACAACGAGCAAGAAATCCGTTAGCAGGAAAAGTGTAAGTAAAGCGAAAGGATTCCACACCAGGAAGGAAAATAGTTCGTATGTTCCGAAGATTCTGTCCAAAGGATATGGTGCTACAATAAACTATCTTTTATAAGGTTGCCTAGGGACCGATGTTGTTTGAAACGGAAGTCTGCTGGTTACACTCTGACTGTCCGTTATACGTGTAGACCGAATTATGAGCAACGCGGATACACCAGGTGATAGCCTGCTTTGGAGGTGGGGCTTTAGGCGACAGTCCTGAAAAATAACACAACCAAGTACGAGCCACATGCCCAGTAAGGCATGCACACGACTTACACAAGCGAAGACTAAAACGGTACCGACAGCACAGCAGCACGCTCCGTTACGAAGTTCAAACTTAGCGCGTAAGCGCTTGCTGGTTTTGAGTGCACGTTACATATGAAAATGATTGAGGGTCATGTCGGACACTAAAAATAAATGCATCCACAAAAGATTTCATTATTGGCTAATACAAATAGAGCCGGGAAAATGCTGGAATAGATCGGCTTGGACAAGCAAAGACTGGAAGGTTCAAAATCTGACAAATAGCTGAGAAGACTCCGGTGCGAGACTTCGCCGATTACTCGAAAACGTCCGAAAATTGAAAAGTCAATCATGGTGTTTGCAAAAATTGGGCTTCAAGGTCGTTCCAAATGGAAAGTGGTCAAGTCGACGCAAATCCTCGTTCTCTAAATATTTTTCGAATTTTTAAAATCGAACATTCAGGTGAGGTCGGTACAGTTCATCATGTGCAAAAAAGCAGTGGTAGTGAGAAAATTGGAATATATCAAATCAGTCCAAAAATATTTCACACCATTTTCGCGAAACCAACCGGTTATTGGCGTTAGCTCAACGTATAAGGTGGAATACATGAATCCCTTATCTGAGGATACTTAATTTTGCAGTGTTTCGAAGTTATCGTCGAAGTAAAAACATACAGCCATACGATGTTGTCATTGTGTTTCAACAAGACAACTAGCATATCTGACAGTGAAACATGTGTGTCAACGTCTCCAGCTTCTTTGAACATAGATACCGTATACTATTTCTCCCTTTTTGCAAAATGTTAAATAATAACTTGTTGAAGGACTGTTGTTCCTAACAATGGTTGCAAATAGCATTATCATATGCCCACTTTCGCCTTTGGTGTGTACGAGATGATATAAAACTGGAGTAGTATGTCGCACTGTATCACCGGTAATCTTCAGAATTAAATTTCATTCACTCTACTACATCGTTTGTATCTCGATTGAGGTCGCGTGGCGTTCATGCAACACACCATGCGGAAACGAAGTAACCAAAGCTGCCTGCAGATCATTGGGACACACATCTCCCAGTCAGTCAATACATGATGTTTAGAACGCCAATTATCCGTCAAACTGCAGAAAAAATATTCTAAAATAATCCAATGTTTTCAGAGATAATGATTAGCATATACCCCGAACGTCCAACTGAGAGTTATAAATCACCTCCTGCATGTGTTTGTTTCCCACGTTGCTCATGAGAAAATCCAATCGAATGAAACAGCCAATTATATGAGCCTGCAGTGTACACTTACACGTTGTTCATAGCCTGAATCAACTGGATGGAGCAGCTACTACTGTGAACGAATGCCGCATAGTCGGGTACTTTTAACTGCTTAAATTGATTGATTTGAGCGGGTGTAGTGTAAACGCATATTGCATACTTAGACGCTGTTCATAACTGAAGTCAGCTGGATGGGGCTGCTACCAGTGTCAAGTATACCGGTACACTGTTGATAATTTAAGTCGATCGGAGGCAAGCATCAGTGTGAACGAATACTGCATACTTAATCGTTTTTCTTGACTAACTGTTTCACTTTTTGGATGACTCAGTAAGACGAATGTGTTTATTGATTTCCCTGAGTATATTAAGACTCACCGTGAAATGTCCTACCGTTTTAGTACCAAGAGCTGCCTACGTCAAGACTGTCCACTTTCGCCATTTTTGTTTAACTTTGTGATAAAGTAAACAATGGAGGACTGTCTCCGGTATGCCAGGTGTCGGTGTGGACTTCTTACATCTATGAAGATGGTCCGACCCTGACTGTTCTGACAACATGGTAGACTAAAGAGAAATATTTATACAAACGTCAGATACGCAAGTTGGATGTTTTTTTTCAACAGTTCCAACGTGCACTGCTTTCGCAAAGTAGCAGAAACATATAAATTGACGTTACAGAAAGGATGCTTAAAACCAAGGTCCATCAGCACATCTCAAATTGGTTGAAATCTGTACTGACTAACCACCCAATGAGTGCCACTCAGCAAGGACGAAACGCCGCCTCATCCATTGCGAAACACTAACTAACTACAGGTCACAGTGTCGATATCACGTCTTCATTTCAGATCTTGATGAACGCTGACACCTCACAAATGCTCAACTATACTGAAGTATCGTTGATTAGCTGCCGACAGCCGGTTCTATGTACACATAAACAACTGACTATTAACCCTTGCTTTACGTCCGATTTGTACTTCTGCTCGTTTCCTGTAAGTCTTTTTGGTTTTATTTTCGCGTTAGTCACACGTTCATAACTGACGAGAGTGGGCGAAATGAAGTCGTCATAATTTCTTTTATGAAATGCTGATTTTGAACTGTCCACGGGGTGAAACTGTTCACACTCAAACAGGGCACCAGAAAAAGTAATCGATCGACTTCTTGTCAACGGCGTCTAACGACGTAGTTCACGGTGACACTGGTGGCTAATCAGCCCGATTGCTTATGCCATGTGCAACACTGAGAACAACCACTTGCTGAGTGCAATATGGAAACCTGTGTGAAGCGTTTGCGATGCCCCGAACTTATTGTCTTCCATTTTGTTGGATACCATCTTGGTCCGACAACTTTCCAGCACCGCGATATATAAGTGCCACTCTAAATAATAGGTGATGTTTGGCTAAGCATTATGCTTTGAAGAGATCGGCGGGTAGATTTGCTCAGTCCCCCTGTGTGAAGTATTTATGTGTTAACACGTGTCGACGTTAATCGAGTTGTGAGAAATGCAGCAGAGTCGATATCGTTGCCTAGCAGACGTTCGCTATGACGAAGTGAAATATATTTTCCGTTCTTACACATACCTCTGTAAACAAGAAATTTAAACAGCCATCTGATTATGTGCAATCATCTTTGGAAGTAACAATCCAAAGGGTAAACATCTACATGAGTATTCAATTCTTATAGCTAATGAACCCGCGAACATGGTATTATAACAGTGGCAGCCAGTCACTGTACGATCTTCCACGAAGACGCTGGGCAACGCGCGGCGATAAACCAACGATCCCAAATAATCAGAACAACGTTGGTTCACGGTGTCATGGTACTATTGAACGGTGTCAAAGTTAAATATTAACAGTCCTGATCGACGGACCGCTTTCGCGAAATGAGATATAATTTAGTGTTAAACAGGTTGAAGATGAACTATAATCACAATCTATAACTCCCGCCCACCAGAGCTCTTCTGAGCGCAGAAAAGCCGACCTTCAAAAGGGGGATGCATACACCATCCAAGCAAAGTACAATAACCGGCAATTTGTAAATTGACGTGACAAAACAAATACATCTAGGTCAAGACCCAATTATGACCCAGAAACTGTAAGGAGCGATCAAAACTAGTTAACGCGCACAGATTGAATTTGAAGTGGTCGCTACGTCAACATCGCACATGAAAACTCCAAATAAACGGACAGACAGGCAAACAAATAGGACGATTGCATTTAAATTACCGCTACGTGTTGCGCAATATAGCCTTGGATACAATCTCTGTATACTCTCCTGGTTGCACGCTACAATTTGGCGACCCTGTAGGGATACGAAATTTGAAGAACTGCAAAGAAACTTGAGGAAGACGGGCGTCTTGACGTCCCTTCCAGTTCCGGAGAGTTTAGCCACTTCATGCAGACACTGACGGGTATTGTATACAGGCTGTCGACGAAACTCACAACAGCGGGGCTGCAAGTATCGATTCCTCATCCCGACAAGTTCAATATGGAGGGTCATTGTCCCCGTTGGGAAGGTCAAGTGCGGGCCTATCTTCGGAACTTCCCAGTGGAGTTCCATAACAACATGATTCTGAACTTGCTAAACGCAGAAGCCATCGATGTTTTCGTCGAGGCTAAAATCCTGGATTCTGCCGTATCTGACCACACTTTCACGGAACTTCGACATCTATCAGATACCCCTTACACCGAACAGTCTACTGACAGCAGTTTCACGCTCGTAAACAATTCGAGGGAGAGACCGTTTGGTCGCTTGTCCGTGAATTACGGCGCCTGGTCGAACGAGGTTACGAGAAAGAGCCCCAAGAGGAACTCCAGAAGCGAATTTCCAAACAGCCAGTAAAGGAAACCC
This sequence comes from Paragonimus heterotremus, assembly GCA_013368495.1. Classification (NCBI taxonomy): domain Eukaryota; kingdom Metazoa; phylum Platyhelminthes; class Trematoda; order Plagiorchiida; family Troglotrematidae; genus Paragonimus; species Paragonimus heterotremus. The sequence continues at coordinate 11,307 of LUCH01017658.1, forward strand.
TGCCAACTTCCATAAAAACGGAGTTCCTGCTTCACCCGCCCGGCGACCTTGACGCTGCTGTGCGGTTAGCTGAGAATCTCGAAAGAGTCAAAGCAGTCGACAGTCGACCGGCACAATACTGCCTGGCGGCACGAGCAGCCAACCGAGGGAACAGCCCCCAATGTACAGGAGGAACTCAGACCGGTTTTGTGGACCCAGCTATTCGCGAGATGGAGGCGGAGAACGGCGAACCTGGTCGAACAGAGCATGTAGAGCGGGCGATCGCCAATTCAAGGTAAACCGTCACGCCTCCGAAACCATCGACCGGACCCCGGAAGACCACGTGAGAACAGGTAAGCCCTGTGGTTCCTTTTACGTTCCTTCCCTTAACGACTGCTCTCAACTGCTGGTTGAGCTTACGGCACAGATAATAATACGTGGAACAGCACTTGTAGGTCTAGTAAACACCGGGGCTTCACTAAGCGGGATCGGCATACACACAGTACGCAGACTCTCGTGCTACAGACGGAAACCGTGTTACCAACGTATCCTTACAGCCAACGGTGACCAAATGCCGACGGAGGGCAGAATCCTTGCACCGGTTGCAATAGCCGGATGCCATTTAGGGCACAGATTTGTAGTGAGCCCTAACTTCCCATTCGGTGTTATAGTCGGGATGGATTTGCTGGGCCGTCTTGAGCGCACACTTGATCTACCCAGCCTTCAGCTAAGGAGCCCGCCCGGCACCGTTCACTTGACACCTATGTCCAAAACTCCACCAGACATAGACTTCTCCCTGCATGTCATCAATGCCCGTCCAAAGTGAATGGTAAATTTACGAAATGATTTAGTTGACTGAGGCTTCTGACAATCCGCGAAGCGGCCATTGTCTGAAATCAGTAAATAAAAGTCGACCACACGTGTTTTCATTGAAAGGATCAAGCTTAGGTCGCACAGGCATTCTAAGGCACCGAATGAATACTGCAGACGCACCTCCAATCAAGACAGTCCCACGCAGAAAACCCGCACACCTTCAAGATGAAGTGCGTAAGATGATTGAGCACATGCTGCGAAAGATTGTGATCCCACCGTCAAACTCCCCATGGGCTACCCCAATAATCCCAGTAAAAAAGAAGAGACGGCTACCTACGATTATGCGTGGGTTACAGAAAGCTCAATCAAATAACAAAGAAAGACGCATATCCATTGCCTAGAATTGACGGCCTCTTCAATGCGCTCGGAGGGGCTACGTACTTTAGCACCTTGGACTTACCGTCAGGAGATTGGCGAGTGAAAGTCAAAGAAAATGACCGAGCCAAGACGAGTTTCACCGTGCCTTCGAGATTGTATGAGTTCGAAGTTATGCCCTTTGGATTATCGTACGCACCTGCGACCTTCCAACGCTTAATGCAGAAAACACTGCATGACTTGATTCACAAAGCATGCCCAGTATACTTAGGTGATGTCATAGTCCACGGGAGAACCGAGTAAGAGCATATGCGCAACTTGGAGCCTGTGCTTGACCGCTTGGTAGAAGTCGGCTTGAAACTGAAGCCCTCAAAATGCCACTTCCTGCTCAAAGAGGTAGCATTTTTGGGGCACGTTATCTCTGGGTCGGGTACCCACACAGACCTGAAAAAGATAAAGCAGATTCGATGAGGGCCCACGCCGAAGGATGCAAACGAACTGAGGAGTTCTCTGGGATTGGCTTCCTATTACCGCCGCTTCATCACTGGTTTCTCCCACATTTCCACCCCCAAGACCAGATTGTCACAAAATGATCAGCAGTCTGCATGGACAGAAAAGTGCAATCATGCTTTTGAAGCACTGCGTGAGGCCCTCCGCACGGCGCCAATGCTAGCATTTCCTGATCTGTTGCCGACGGCCGGGTAGTTTGTCTTGGATACTGAAGCAAGCGACTGTGCAATTGTGCGGCCCTCTTCCAACGAGGACAAGGCGGTAGAGAACGAGTAATAGCTTACGGTAGTCGATGTTTGAGTAAATGCGAGAGGAATTATTATACAACGAAGAGAGGAATGCTTGCTCTAGTATTCTTCGTAAGACAATTTCGACATTATCTGCTAAGAAAAAGGTTTGTCGTGCGCACGGACCATCAATCCCTCCGCTGGTTGCAAAACTTTAAAGACCCGGAGGGACAGTTAGTCTGCTGACAGGATGTCCTACAAGAATACGACTTTCAGTGTGAACATAGACTGGGTAGGCGACACTTTAACGCGGATTCTCTATCGGGGGGCCCAGCGCGCAACCATGGTGACTGTTCGTTATGTACTAGGCAACACGTCGCACTAATCAACCTACATAGCGCGGAATACGGGCACTGGCTACAGGATCAAGCGACAGATCCTGAGACTGCGCTACTTTACGATAGGCGCCGGAATAACGGAGACCAGCAAGCAAGGAAATAGAAGGAAATAGTTGTGAATCCAGCTGTCTTTGGGCGCTGTGGGAACAGCTCAAGATGGCGGAGGGAGTGTTATTCATCCAATATGGACACTTAAATGAGATGGATTGTGGCCCTCCCGTTCATGGTACATGACGTCTTAACGCACCAGCACCGCGAGCTCGGCCATGCGGGAATAAGTAACCTAGGGGCGGCCGCCCAACAACGATTTTGGTGGCCATATCAGCGAAGCGGTGTCAGATTGCTATGTTAATCTTGTGAAAAATGCGGTGCCTTCAAAAATCCTCAAACAAGACGTCGAGTACCGTTACAAGTTGCGACTGCGGGATATCCCAACGAGTTGGTTGTTGTAGATATTTTGGGGCTGTTGCCTGAAACAGCTCGTAACAGTCGATACATCTTGGTTCTAGTAGATCACTTCACTAAGAGGTGTGAGGCAATCCCACTTGCACACTTGGGCACATCGACGGTGGCAACGGCCATTGTCGACCACTGGGCGTGCCTTTGGGGAACCCCCGGCCAACTCCGTTCAGATCAGGGTTCCTGCTTCGAAAGCTCTTCGGTTCGCGGAGTGTGCGGGCTACTGGGAATAGATAAAACCCGAACCACAGCTTACCACCCTCAAAAGTCTCCTCAAGGCGTTCACAGGGCAGAATGTCACCGAATGGGACTTAGCCATACGGAAGTGTATGTTAGCTTACCACAGTGCTATTCATTCACAGACTGATCAAAAATCGCATTTCCTGTGGACCGGGCGAGAATTGCGGTACCCTCAGTTGTCCGATTACCGTTTACGCAGCAATTGCAACTTCCAGTTGCACAATATTTAAACAACCTTCTTGATATACTTCGACGAGCGCACCAGATAGCGCGAACGCACCTGGAGACATCTCACAGACACCAGAAGGACTATCATGATAAGAAGGTGTTCGGAGCTCCCCTGAAGGTTGGCGAAAGAGTGTGGCCGCACAACACGGTTCCGAGCCCGGGAGTCTCGCCGAAGATGCACAAACAATGGAAAGGACCGTATGTTGTCGAACGAATACTCTCTGAAACAACTTGTGAGATTAGTGAGCTGACAGGAACTGACAGGCAGCAAATCATAGTTTACTTCAACCGACTAAAGCCATATACACAAACTGCATCCCGTGAATAACCACCGGACGCCCCCGAGGTCGGGATGGAAGTCGAAGTTGCGAGCGCGTTAGATATAGGCGAGGCACCGGAGACGGTTCTCAGCGAGGGGGAGTTGTGTAATGAACGATCGAAACTGATTAACGCGCGCAGATTGAATTTGAAGTGGTCGCTACGTCAACATCGTGCATGAAGACTCCGAATAAGCGGACAGTCAAACAAACAAATAGGACGATTGCATTTAAATTACCACTACGTGTTGTGAAATATAGCTTTGGATGAAATACCCGTCTACTCTTCTGGCTGCATGTTACAAAACAGAAGGGGCATGACAAATAGATGTAAACATTTGGTGGGGAGATAGATTTGGATTCGGTTTTTATACCACTGAACTTCGAAAGTCAATACAGTATTTCATGTGGAACAATGCGCTAGCATTGTGGTGGGAGTTACAATTCCATGTGTTCCTCCGCAATCACAAATGATAGGGCATTCCTAAAAGATAGGGGTATGTGGTCCACCCTGAAAATTCTAATGTAAGCCTTTCCCGACACAAAACCGTAAGTGAAGGGCAACAGGCCGCTTCTATTAAAGACTGCCGCGGCTTCTTCTTAACAAAAAGATGTCTGTAGACGACTTTCAGACCAACGATTTCTCCATCGTAGCAGGGCTATAATAACCAGTAAGCTCACCAAATTTGACCCAAAATGTGCGTTTCAGCTATTCATAAAAGTCTGGAAAAAATCACTTCCCTTCCTATTGGTCGTACATAAAGTGTTTTCAAATTAGAACACCGTGCCAACGGGCTAAAAAAATGCCCGTAGGTGGGTCTTTCGACGTCTTCAAAAGCACTAAATCCAAGAACAGTAATCCCAAAAAATTATTTTACAGACCTCCATAGAGTCAAAAGAAAATACAGTAATAATTCAGCGGATGACAATAAAATGAACAACGGCTCTCGAAAAACCCGCTGGTTTTCCAATATCAAGGTGGCAGCAAGATAAGCGCCAAATGAACTGCTGGGTAAGTGGATCCTCACCTGTTCCGCTTGTGCCCAGCTGATGACACTGTGGGGACGCTCCTGTGGAGCAAAGTTATCTCATGTCTGGTCAGACAATGCCGTCTGATGTTATTACGGTCTCCTGGTGTATGTATCCTCCATCACCAGGAAGTATTCCAGCGATTACTGCATGAGGTCAAGCGCCAGTGGAGAGCTTTTCTTCATGGGGAACTACATTACCCCTCTGAGTTTTACGCGCAGGCCTCAACCACCTGGGGGTGGTATATAACTGGGGCAGGTACTCACAGGATAAGCGTCCTACTCGTCTCAGTCCTTTTTGTGACGTTTAAGCAATGTTACCAACTCTCTAGTCAGATCTACATTTGAGGCCAACAAAGGCATACCACTGGGATTAAACACTTCTAGGATGTCTGAATTGCCATAGACTGGTACAAGTGACCTTTCGTTCACGGTTGGCTCAATTTAAGCCTGCAGTTGAGGAGTGACTGTTCGTTCACCACCTATTGTTTTGTTACTGAAGACAGCACGCGCTTCGCAGTTCACTACATTTTTGTTCTAAGTTAGCGCAACAATTTGAAACCGTTAACACCGTGAGTAGTCTCTGGCAAGCTGTCTGCTTAAAGCACTTATTAAGGTCACGAAAAAAGAAACACTGGTTCGGCTACCTCCGTGTTACTGATGCGTCAGCAGACTGACAAATATTCAATCGCACCGTTTGAGTTTGCTGCGTCGTGAAGTCCTTTAAACGGACCAAGATAACATACCGCCATTTTCGTAAGACGGAACTGGCAAAATGTGGCGGGGATGTGATTCTCAAGAGGTGAACGTTTGGCCCACAAGCATCCGACAATCTTTCGAAGGAACCAGAGCCCCACCAACAGAAAACTCACACATGTTGATCAAGACTAAGAAATTTTACTTGTCGGGACCTTTCTTAAATGTTTGCGGAGGCCATCATTGGGTACTTAAAAAAGCGCATAAGTATTCCCAATAAGCTGTTAGTCTGATGATGTCCTGAAGTAGGTTCATGTTGCGAGACACTTTACGGTGTTCAGCGGCGTATTTAAGGATTGTCCGAATTTTGCTGCGCCTATCTGGGTTAAGCTGGGAGTTGTGTGGCAGATGCCATCTTCGTTGCGTGGCCATAGCACATTCAGTTATATAGACCTTCTGAATGTGCCTTGTTATCACTGCTAAATAGCTGACTCCAGGATTCGGGTCTCGATGAGACCTGAAACTCAAGGCGATGAGGCGTTTGCCGTCCATCTCACTATAATAATAATAATAATAATAATAATAATAATAATAATAATAATAATAATAATAATAATCATGCAGTGCCAAACCATCTTACCCTCACTGCCGGCCCACTTCATATTGGTTGTTCGTCTGGGTCATGTTGCTGTCAGTTCTATTCAGCGGTTGGCCTTACTCCGTGAAAAAATGTTTATCCTATGAAGTGCTTCCGTCAACGAGACTCAACCCACACATCTTTCAGATGAGCATCGAAAGAGACCTGGTTGGTTCCGACTCAACTTACACACTATTTATTCTGAGGTAGGATACACCACAGACACCTCATACTGCAGTCAAAAATGGCATCACCCTCGCGGAAATCATTGTTACTGCCCAACCTCCGTTCGAGTACACTATGTGCCCCGTGAACGTCTTATACTACCGCGATCCCTACGTTATTCGCGATGAAACTGCAAATTGAAAGGCTGTTCAATTAGACTCATGGATTCAGTTGAGAATTTGAACACCATCAACCTGTCTCGGAAGCAGCTGTTTCAATGTGTAGGCTGAACCATCTATGGCGAACTGCAATTGGTCTAAGAAATGAACTTCAACCGATACTTGATTACACGTTGTTGCACGTTCTGTGTGGGATGCAGAACATTATCCGGCATTGTAGTCACTTCAATATAAGTGCCCTTTCGGTAGACCCATTAATCACCTTCGTATCGGACACGTTATTCAGCAAAGCGTTGTTCGCTAACTACACAGCTGCATCGGCTAACCTTCTAAGAAGAATCCCAAGCATAAACCACGAAGATTGAACGTAGTCTCATGCGAGGGTTAGTTGACCTTCTTGTCTTGATCTAGTAGCGGTCTGTCTTCGTGGACCGGCACGTGGCGGCGTCTACCATGACTGGATATCCCACGTCATATCTGTTACCCATAAGGCTTCGCCACGTGGTTTGCGTTTCGTTCAATGAAATAACACCGACCGTTTTTAGTGCAGCTTTGCGGTCCTCCAGCGAAACCACCAGAGTCAACTTTGCCGTGACTATACCCACGTAAGCGGAATTTCAGGCTCATCCTTCCGAACGGTCCACCCATTCAGAACACCTGACCCCGGAAAGTCCGCAAAGCGATGAGTTACTCAGCCTGCTTTCGTGCGATCACTCGTCTGGTCGCAATGACTGGCGCCGACTCCCGCCCTACCTTTTTACAAAGTTCAGTAGGCCCTTGAAGGCAGGCTCAATTTAGGACCCACTTTTTTACTTAGCATCTTCTGCCCATCAGCCGTGTAGATTGCGTGGCAGACGTTCGGCTTCCCTGACGAAGGAGGTAAAGCAGCCTATTTCTGCAATGAACTCCAACTGCATCAACATCATCTGCCGGCTGTTAGTCCGAAGGGCGAGTCCATGTTAACCATCAACATCACAAGCGATTAATTTCATAACCGCGAAAATCTACCTACATACCACTGACATGGTAACCTCGTAGTGGTCGAACTATTGTGATATTCCTATAGCTTCCTTGAATACTACCTATTTCTTCAGGAGTATGCATAGGTTGAGGGCTTCTTTCACTTCGTCAATACAGTACTGCGACAACTAAGAAGGCTTTGGCCCTCGCCGTTTAACTCATATACTACTTTGTTGTCAGTCTTTCTGAGAAAGTTGGAATAATTTTTCAGAGATCCATCGAAAATGGTCACCTAAAATTTTGGAAAGCTGACTCCAAGAGCTAATGGCTTGACACCATACTCTAACGACTCACTAGAATCCAGGCTAAATGAGAGTGTTCCTTGAGCCCTTTGATAGGCTGAATGACTGATGGTACCTCTTGTCTCATCAGTAACCTTGGTCCCGGCTGTTGGGGCAAGTTGGAGTTTCATCAGTTCACGGCATCCTGTATTGAGCTCGACCAGTCGATGTTTTGCCTACAACTCCACTTCCTCCAAGGCCACTTCTAAGAAGCCATAAAAAGTCTTATTAGGAGCGTCGTTTAAGTCATAATTGTGCGGAGCTGTCGAGCAGCTTTTCAAGCTCCTTAGTCCGTCAGTTACGCGGTTCGTCACGAGTGGATCGGTACCCGACGGTTAAAAGCCTAATAGTTTGCTATTGTTTTCAAGTGAGGTAAATGCCATGAATCTGATGATTATCGTCCAATCTCTGCCACCTTTTCGTCAGAAGTTGTGGAGACGTTTAAATATGACTCGCTCCACCAGTATTAATCTACTTGAAACTGCGAAACAGGGTTTCCAAAGTGGTCACCCCTGTACGACACATTTGCTGAGAGCTACCGGCCAGTCAACGAAATCATTTCACCATATTATCAAGATTGATTTCGTACACCTCGAGTTCGTTAAGACTTTTGTTATGGCGAAACACTCAGTTTCCTTTGATAGGTCTCACCATCCTTCAAATGCTGAAGTAATATTTCATCAATCGAGACAGTCGTGTACACGTTGACTGTCAGTACTCTAGCTGACATGACGGTTTCACTAATGTGCTTTAGTATTCTGTTATTGGCCGGCCTCTGTTTCTTTTGTTTGCCAGTGATCTTCCTTAAATCCACCAATGGTTGCGGACGTCCTTAAAATTTCATGATCATTAAATAAAACCACCGTCATTCCCACTCTACAGAACGATCTGAATATCTTGTTCAGTTGATTTCAGACCAATAGGCGTGAATTCAATGACGATAATTGTGAAGTCATGTTCATTCGACACTTGTCACATATAACTGTTTGTGTGACTCCCCTTTTCTGTCAGCCCTTGTAGGGAAGGATTTGGGGACGACCGTTTAGGATTTTCTGCTTGCTTCTGTCAGTTTGAATGCAAACGTAGGCAATGTTAGTAGCTCCTTGGCACTGTCCAAGCGAATGTTTGGGTAGTGCTAATTTCGGTTTATTTACCTACCTTCGTTTCAGTCAAGCCGTCAATTTGTACTGTCCATTCCAGGGCTAAAAACACAACTTGCTCTGCAAATCGCCAGATTAGCCTGTTTTCTTTGTGCACCTTATATTGCAGGATTGATACCAATACACGGGGGTCAACGTGTCGAGTCTTGGTTTTTCTTGTCGTTCGGTTTTCAAAAGTCGTAAATGACTGAGTAGTATCCTGCGTAATGGTTCTAACAGTAGCGGCCCTATTTGTTCATTGCTGATTTTGCTAGGGCTGACATTTTCGGGATACTAACATACGCTTCTGTATCGACTAAGAATTTGACTCTAGAAGTCGAATTTTTTCGGAAAGAAAGGGCGATGAGTGTTTTGACTGGTCTGTGGCTGTTTTCGCTGCAACACGCCAGCCTGTTGGTAAGTACGTCTGCTACGGTGGCCGCTACTTGGTAATCGGCATCGTCTAGCTTTCACACTGTATATCACATAGTACCGATAAAGACCACCAGTCTCTAGTCTGGACGCTGGTAAGGTGTGTCAGAAGAATTTTGAATGGTAACTTGGAAAGCTGAATAACGGCACGGAGATCCGCCGGTATGCGTTGCAACTGAGCTATCTGGGCGTTTGGTCTCAGAGGGTTGTTTTGTCGACGTCCGAGCACCCTGTGCAAGGCTGTTATTTCGATGCATGACTATTCATCCGACTACTAGCGGAGACGCCGTGCTTCGAAACCCTTCGTCCATTGCATCAGCTGGAGCAGCCAGGTCGCCCAACTGGTCTGAAGGTAACACAGATAACACTGCCCATCTTTACTCATGAAGTCGTTGTAACCACAGCCACTGCACGAGAAACTCCGGTAACTAAGAATCAACTGCCGCATGTTGCATGTCTGGAAAAATAACGGATGGCTTCTTGTCGCCCAACTGCAATTAGTGGAACAGTCGTTCGAAACGTATTTTCTCGGACGGCTGCTTCGTTAGAAGATGTTTGCTGATCCCACTTATAAAGATCAGCCGCTGAGCTCAATAAGATATCGCTAACACAGTCCGGCATATCTCGGGGAACGCGTGATATAAAATGAGAGAACTTGTCTGAATCAGTTGTTAAACGTCGGTTGCAAAACTGTATTCCCAACAAGGCGAACCACAAATCTGCGTCAAGATCCACAAGAACAGGAACTGCTAACATGATCAGTGATACGGAATGCGAAAAGTTCGACCCACTCGCCATTAATGATTCTATCGATTAAACGAATTCGAACGGGTTATATAGGCTGAAAAAAATACCTATACTCTACAAGCACTCGAAACGTAATATGACGGCAAAGAAAAAGGGTCCGCTGAACATATACGGCATACACGACTTAAACAAGCTCACCAGTTTGTGAGAGCAAACAAACCGAAGACCTGTTGAGAATAATGTAACAAGTATATAAGGAGTATACTGTCGACGTGAGAGCGAGCGAATAACAAGACGAAACGATAGCACAGCGTGAAGCGTGAGCCACACGTTCAAGTGCGCGGAGCACTTGTGGGTCTCCCCATTCGTTCAAACAAACAGTCGGACACATACAGAACTTCGAACTAAAAAGAGTTCAAATAGTAATCCGAGCTCTGAAATAATTAACTGTAAACAAATAGTGTCGCTAAGGACCCGATGTCCTCATCCACCGTGGTCATCCTTTAAAGTTGGGAAGAGGCTCGTGTACTCCATTATTCCAGAGTCAAAACTTCGAAAAGCCGTCATAGAGGCGTCCCCCCGACCAGCGTCAGTTGATATGGTCTCCCCGTTATCGGAAATCGTGGTCCCAATTTCCTTTCCTAAGGAGGACCCGGACTCTATTTATTGTCTACAGATTCCTGCTGGAACAGAATACAGTGGAAAAAAGGGCAACCCGATCAGCATTCAGGCTGCACCAATCAAACAGAGGGTTGCTCACAGAAGTGAATGTTCATCAGGTTCCACTCACTTGGTTATTATGGGCGACTTTAATGCTTCCAAGATAAACTGAACATCAGTTTCTCGCCAGGAATGTGAAAGAGGATTCTCGACTTCCTCATCAACATTGGTACGCCGGAGATAGTGGACAAAGCATGTCAACGCCCAGATGGCTGCTTGTAATGGGTAGGCCATGAATATCTCTGTTTTCTTTTAGTTGAAAAATAATTCGTGGTTATTGAAGTTGTTGAAAATTTGCGATATGTTGCAGAAACCAAAATCTTACAAATATGTTCCCTAGAGATTTCTTTGTTTCAATCTTTCGAAGATGTAAACAAGAAATGTGCGGTTGTTCAGTGGCGTAGGGATTAATGGTAAAGTAACGCAGAGCCACATTCTACGCTATGTCGGAAATATGAAGGTAAAATATAATGAAAATCGACGTCATAGAGGTGGAAACACATGTTTTTATTCAAATTTCGGCGTGATTAAGCAGGAAAGCGTGATTATAATTTCGAAAATCGAACTGTTGTTGAAACATGAGTACTGAGCTTTTTATAATACTACAAACGTGAGATGCCTATAACCTACTTCAGTGTAGGAAAATTCACCATGCCTCACCACCCGTTAGTACTGTTGTCAACTTTTCCGTGGAACCAGGATGTACGCTGAAATGGAAACAAGGTGATCTGCTGAAAGAATGACATTAAAGAAAACACCCAGCGGGAAAGATTGCGATAATTATAACGGCAATTGTGTAGTTTGCCGGTGTTGTGATTCAAGGACAAAGCGAGTTGAAAACGGTCATTTAGGCGCAAAAACAGATTTTTCAAAATTTTTATGAAATAATCAAACGCATATTACGGGACAAATAAATATATCTTATCGAGCATGATAAAAGCGTTACAATGAGAAAAATCAGCTATACCTAAAAATGTTCCATATTTGCACTTTTGTTGGAAAAAAGGTGTCACGATTTTTTTGACAAAAGCATCATGTTGGCTTTTCTCATCGATTCTACTTCCTGAAGATGCTTCCGCCAGAATTTCTATGGTAAAATACATAACCTTGTTTTGAAAGAAACGCTCAATTCTGCGTAGTTTTGTAGGTATGATTGACTTTGTAATCCTCGACCGCGTTGCGTTTACGTTGCATTGTACATAAAATATTACGGTAAATCTTAATGAAAGCTATGCCGCCACGGTCGTTGGTTAATTATTAACGTGAATCATACGTTTGTGGTGGTCAAGATGAGTTATTGAACAGATTAGGTAAACGCGAATGTAACTCACTAAGCTAGGGGTGATAACAGGATGAACGAATGAGACAGAAAAAGTTACAAAGTTCCAACAAGTTATGGTAATCAAAAGGGTTTGACTCACAAAGAACCATTCACATGTGTTCGAAATGACCACCACAATATTCCAGATTACCAGTATCTGGAAGTGGGTGATATTTCAGAGTTGCCGTGGACTGTTGAAGTGCGATCCGGGATGCGACGATGTTCGTGGCCAACGGAGCTAAAAAAAATGGATGATAGATCCACGTAGTATCGTCGAACGACTGCACAACGAAGAGAAGAGCAGACCGACGTGCACAAAATTTGTATTGTATTGCAAGGTCACTTGTATCAATTTGAACAACATGTACAGATGATACAACGTTTATTGTACAGAAATGAAACCTCATTTGCAAGCAAAAATAAGCAAATCTCCACACGTTCATCTTGGGTCCTCTATAATATTTCCAATGGAAGTGGATCTACGTTTTTACCTGGTTGTTTCTGCTTGCGGTATGGCGTAAACCTAGATAACGCGTCCCACACTATCAGTAAAAACATGCGTATTGTTTTGCTTATTGCTTCTCGACTGTTCTCGAATATTACTCGCAACGTGTACGCGAGGCAATGCTCTTTTATCCGACAGCTAATGGCCAACTTTTATATTCGTTATTTACCCAACGAAAACATTGATTCCCACTTCCACCAGTTCAACTACAACCCTTCTGTCTTGGTATCATGGACGATTATGATTCCGATGACAGTTGTTCTATACATTCGTCAGCTACAGACTTCACTAATGGCTAACAGTATGTCATCTCATTTTTGACCAGAACTGAGGGAGATCGTTGCAACTTATGCCCAACGGTCTAAATACACGTATATTCTGAATTCTCCCGATTTCTGCTTATCAAATTCGGTTGTAGGTTAAGTGAACTGGACGGAAGTGTTACTAGTGTGAACGCATACTACACACTTAGGTGATAATCATAGCACAAGTGAACTGGATGGAGCAGCTTCTAGCGTGAACGCACACAACATAATTAGGCGTTGGTTATAGCTTAAGTGAACTGGATGAAGCAGCCACGAATGTGACCGCATACTACATAATTAAGCATTGATCATAGCTTAAGTGAACTGGGCAGAGGAGTTACTAGTGTGAACGCATACTACAAAATTAGGCGTTGATCATATCTTTAGTGGACTGGATGGATCAGTTACTAGCGTGAACTCATACTACATAATTAGGTATTGATCATACCTTAAGTGAACTGGACAGAGGAGTTACTAGTGTGAACGCATACTACAAAATTAGGCGTTGATCATAGCTTAAGTGAACTGGGTGGAACAGGTACTAGTTTGAACGCATTCTCCGTAATTGTGTGTTGATCGTAGCTTGAATGAACAGGACGGATCAGCTACTAGCTCCACTATCTTACTGGCGAAAGCAATGATGGTTATCAAACAAGTCACCGCCGTGCGGCTGTTGCAGTCATGTAGTTTCTCGGGTACCTGATCAAGGGCTTTATAGTGGCGGTTGTAATTGGTTGCAGCGAGCGGTCGAATTGGCAAATTGTACTCCACAGGCCACCGCTCATGAATGAGGACCTCAACTTTATAGATGAAAATGAACACTACGAAACGACTTGACGTAGGGGTAGAGATGTTTACGAAACACCGAATGAATGTGAATGCAGAGAAGCAAAGTTGAACGATATAAAATGCAATCACATGTGCCGTGTACACTATCGACGACGAGAGCGTCGCCATCTTGTTGCACGTGAGACTGCAATGTTCAAATTGGTCACTAGAGAAGTGCTTACCCGGCACTCAGACACTGTTTTGAATAGGAGTCGTGGAGCCCATCCCTTCGGATATTTTTGGACAGAGTGGTTTGCGAACGTCGTCATTCCATGAAGAATGTTCTCCATGTGCCGATAGACCTCTACAACCTCACGACGGTCGCGTCCATAGGTCGTTTGTATTCAGTACTCCCGTAGCAGCCACTCACCGTGGTTTCATATTTTTTTGGATGGCGACGGCTGAGAAGTCTCTTGGATGCGTTCTCTTTTTCAACCTTTCGTTCGCGTTCGCCAGCCTATTATTCGTTCGATTCCCGAAGTGGACAACAGCGCCTTGAGCATGGATGGCCCACTTCGGCTTGATGTACAGCCAATTACACATCAATCAACTCAGAAACTTCTTATCCATTCGGCCGATGATGTACAGGTCACGGCTAAACCTACGGTTAACAGTGTAACACTGCAACCTACTCTTCCTCTTTGCCTGCCGTAGTCATTGGGTGGAAGAGAAAACGACTGCGAACATTGTTTGTCCTTCAACAAATATGATGGACGAATTTTTCTCACCTACATGTTTACGTACGGCATCGCGTACCCGAGAGTAACACAACAGGATGTCGCGCTTGAACACTACATGGGCTGCCCTTATTTGCACAGCCATCTTATCCATGACAAATGTTTTTACCGCAATCGGCTCGCCCATCATTTTTCGAAAAATGTCGAAAGGTCTACGTGGTGAAGCATACTTCTCACTACAAACGTGCCCGTACATCACGGGTCGGCCGTGTCCCATACCGTCTGTCAGTAGGATCTGACACAACTTCCAACTTCGAAAGTATGAGGAAATATACAGTGACATACTTGTGCCTGTTTTCCCCGTGAGTTGCATCCACATTCACAGCATGTGGGAAACGTCGAAATACTTCAACGTGCATTCGTTGGGCGGAGCAGATATGTGTATATCTGTTGCCTTCATCCCTCAGAGTGCGCAGCACACCTATAGCACTAATCACCGACAGCACCTCATCAAGGTTCTCTAACATTCCGTGACCAATCTTATATAAAAAACTCACTTGACATTTTAGGCTCTAACTATCGGCGGACGTTTCAAACGTCAGTGGTTGTGATAAACTTCCGGTAAACATCCGCTACATACTGCCCAATGTCGGCAGTTGGTGTTTTGTACTGGAACAGACTCTTGCTTTCGTTAAATTCACCGACAGTGAGTTCACGATTCGTAGGATGGGACTCATATAGCGGACGACTGGTAAGATGGTTGTGCTCCAACTCGAAAGAGCTCACAAACAGACACGCATCCCGTCGGAGCACACAAAATCGTGGTCTGCAACATGTGTCGCGAGAACTGGTTCGTTAAAACAAACAACGACTAACCCACTAGACACGTCGCGCACCATTGCATACAATCCAAAGTCTTTTGTACTTCGTACAACTGTAATAAATCTGAGCGGTTTTCAAGAAACTAATTCATCTAACCCTACCACACTCCAAGACATTTTTCGACATACGGCTAATCCCACGAACGTAAATAACGCACACCTCGTCCATGTACCTCTGAAGATACTCCTAAAAGTGTGTGAAAGTGCAAAATTCGCGATCCTCAAACATCGCTTCGAAAAAAGCAGTATAATCCGTTACCTACAAATGAAAAATGAACAACTGAAAGTGAAATTAAAAAATGAGAAAGATGAGAAAGTACATCAAAAATAACCCCAGCATTCTTGTGATAACATTCACACACGCAATCGACCACAACAACAGCAGCCATACCAGTTTTCGAAAGACAATCACGAGAAGGTAGTTTTTAATTAATGGTCGGTTAAAACAAACAGATATGAAGCCATGGCACAGATTTCGGCGATTTCAATTCCTGCATCAGCTATCAAGCAAATAAAACGATTTCTTCCGGGAATATAAATTTCTCGAATAGGACAGCTCAGAAACTCACGGTCTACGGCTAGCATTCATGGCCCCGACGCGGCATCGTCCTGGTCATATTCCGTCTTTGCTCCACTTGGTCATTATTAATGAAAGCCACCTGGTAAACAGAGTGACTATCAAGACGCCACTTGGATACAGTGATCGTCCTTTGCTCATCTTTGATCTTAACTGTTACTGGTTACAACAACCAGTAAAGTAGTCCACACTCCGAAACTTTAATCAGGCTGATTTTAACGGCCTGAGGCGCTCCATGGGTTCACAACTTCTTGATTATGGCTCCGTGGACCAGCACTACCGCGCACTTCAAAACACAATTGAGAAGACAGACGAGTTATTTGTGTCGAGAAAGCTGTGCACTTTTTCTTATCGGCCACCTCTTTCGCGCAGATCACGTCGTCTTCTTGATGACCGCTCACATTTATTTACGAAGCACTAGCTTACGGGAAACGCGGAGGACCTACGAGCGTTCCATATCCTTAGAAATATGTGCAGACGGGAAATCCGTGAGCACACCAAACGCGTACAAGGAGAGGTTCTCCTGAAAGCTCGCGGAAACAAAACTTTCTATTTAAGCGAGTGCAACGACTAAGAAAGTACAAACCTTCTGCTCTTTCTTTGCGACTGCCAGACGGGAGACCTCATCTGACTGCCCAGTTGTGGCCGAGTTAATTAGGGACTATTACATGGCAGTTTACAGCGTCCCACCGCCGGACTGGCACCCTTTCTTTCAGCCGCAGAATTTCCGGTAGCCACTTTTTGCCGCCGAGTTTTCTGTACTGGACGATGAGGGCCTTTTACTTAAGGTGAATTCATACGGTTTAATGGGTCCGGAAAAGATCCATCCCAAAATCATCAAAGAATCAACCGCTAGTCTGGCAAAACCCTTTTATAAGCTGTTTAAACAGGCAATGTAGATTGGCATTCTCCCTAGTGCATGGAAAGAGGCGACGGTCACGCCCATTTTTAAAGCGGGTGACCGGCACTCTCTGGCTAGCTATGAGCCAATCAGCCTTACCGGCATTCCATATAAGATAATGGAGCGCTTATCAAAGCGTGCCATCCTTAGCCACTTCTTATCAAACCATCTTTTTTCCTCTTAGCAGCATGGCTTCCTTCCTAACCAGTCATGCGTAACTAATATGCTTGTTTTCATGGATAGTCTGACGGAGGCCAGAGACAATGGCCTCACCTCAATTGCCATCTTCTTCGATTTTGCCAAGGCTTTTGGCCGAGTCCCCCATGGTGCTCTGAAACACAAACTGGAAGCCTACGCTATTCGAGGAGAGGTCCTTCGCTGGATTGTATGGTTCCTTGATAACAGAACGTCTAGAGTTAAATCCGGATCAGACCTCTCATCTCCCTCCTTCATTTCTGTGGGAGTTCCGCAAGGGTCATTGCTAGGTCATCCGTTATTTCTGATCTATATAAATGACTTACCGGATAGTATGTCCAGCGACGCCCTTCCATATGCCGATGACCTAAACATCTGGAATGCTACTGATCCCAGTGCACTACCGATTGATCTGGACGCGATGAAGCGTTGGTCGGATGACTGGAGTCTCCCACTAAATGACAGTAGGTGCACACATATGTCGCTCATTGGAGACTGTCAACGCCTTCGTGATTCATAGTGCGTTTGACGCGATAGATATGAAAATCGATCTGAAGAAAGATCTGGGCATCTGGCTGTCGTCTAACCTATCTTTTGTGCATCAACACGAGATCGCAGCGAAGGAAGGGTTTGCAACTCATAGGATGATTAAGCACACTTTTCTCCGTATAGAAAAGAAAGCGTTCCAAACGAT